>NDFZ01005301.1:512590-523423 GCA_002192655.3 Mamestra configurata
AGATAAATGTGGAATAAAGTATATTGACCTTTCCCTAATAACTGTTCATAGGTACCTGAACAATTAAATATGAATCGTTTTTCATTATTAGACAATGTTAAGGATCACGAGAGATGATGATTCGGGACAGCTTTGTGTCATTAATTCCGTTTTTCAAATTAAAAATGTCAATAATTGTAGGTGGGTCAATGACCGTTATTCCACGATTATCTGGCGCCTACTATAGGCGAAATGATGATGATTATGAATTAAATGCCTGATGTGTCGTTAATTTAGTGGTCGACTCGCAGACTCGAGTGCTATTGATCATTGGATTTTGGGTTCCATAACCAGGACAGGCAAAGAGTTATGATTTTTTTTTCCATCTAGAAATTCTTAGTAGATTTCTGGAGTCTGGATTTGTGCCTAATGGCAATAGTCTCGCCACCTATTATATGAGACTTAAACATGTAAACATGTTCGCATGTGTCACAAATTCTGGAATAATGGTTGAGCTCACATCGTTATTTGAGATACTTCATGAAACATTTTCAAGTGAACATAAATATTGCTTTCTTTTCTTGACAGGGGTATAAAATATGAAGCTGTGATGTAAGATGGACGCCGAGAACAGGCGGTGACGTCACACGGTAGGAAGCGTATACCGTTGTTTTGCAAATCAAATTCAAGGTGAATTTTTAGAAACAGTTCTCAAAGAAAAATGAATAAAATCATAATGTGTTTCATTTGTTTGTTTAAATTCAATAGTCGGTCAGTGGTTACAAAACAAATATAAGCTGGTCTCTTATTCTCGTCTTGACCATCGATGTCGGGTGTACATATGTTGGTAGATAAATTATACATTACTGTACTGATCCATTACATAAGATTAAATAAGAAAGATCATCATTTGTCTAGCCTTTTCCCAACTATATTGTGGTCGGCTACCAGTCAAACCGGATTCATCTGAATACCAGTATTTTACGTGGAGCGGCTGCCCACCAGACCTCCACAACCCATTAACTGGGTAACGCGGATGTTCGTGGCAAGACTGGAGTCAGATTTACTGGCTTCTGACAATCCGTAACGACTGCCAAAGATCTACAAATTAAATAAGAAAGATAAACAGGAAAAAAATACATATTCTTTAATGTTACATTTTTGTCTTACTTAATGCCCCAGTAAAAGATAGCAACATTTTAATCGATACACAAAGAAATAAAGCCCAAAATGCACTAACCAAACAATTCTTCAATAAAGCTAAAACATTATATGCAAAACAATCCAGATATATAGGTCGTATTCTAGAACAAATACGATTCGAAGTCGATAAGTCTGCAAGTTACGATTCAATCGAGAACAGATTCGCGCTAAACGTTCATAAGTTTGACTTAGTTCCGATTTATTCCGCTGGAGGCGTGGCGATAGCTCGATGTAGGTTAAGCCGTAGAGAGGTGATTTTTCAGTGATATAAATATTTTTTTGGTATTTGAATACAATCATATGGGTGACCATCTTAACATACCGAGACTCCTCCGTGCCTCGGAAAGCACGTTAAGACGGTGGTCCCGGCTGTCATTTGTAGATCTTTGGCAGTCGTTACGGACTGTCAGAAGCCAGTAAATCTGACACCAGTCTTGCCAAGGAGTACCGTGTTACCCAGTTAATGGGTTGTGGGGGTCTGGTAGGCAGCCGCTCCACGTAAAATACTGGTAGCTGAAACCGGTTTGACTGGAAGCCGACCCCAATATAGTTGGGAAAAGGCTAGGCAGATGATGATTTGAATACAATCATAATAATTATAGCTTTGACTAGTTGTTCGTTGTATGATTTTCGTATCAGATAAACTCAATTTTGATTTGAGTAATAATTGCTTAAGAAATTAAACAAAAGGCATAGACTACATACTTAAAATTTAAAAGTTTTCACTACGCTTTCGTGATGTGGTGTTGGCGGATACTTCTTCAAATACCAACAGTTAACCCTAGTTTAGGGATCAGGAGATTCATATTTCATATAAAACCTTTATATCAATAAACTTTACTTTATTTTACCAAGGACCGCAATGGGAACGAATGAGTCCGCATTGGTGGAACTCAACATCATTAAACGGCTATCTGAAATATGCCAGGAGCGTGCCCTCATGACTTGGAGACGCGTCGTATGTGGTAGAGATTCTCAGCACGACGAATAAGAAGAAGTATCCATTGTCCGCCTCATTTAATTCACCTGTGACGTTTATTAAGTCTGAAGTACGTCATAATCATTATATTGTACGAAGTAGGTACGTAATATTCATCATATTGCCCATTTCGCGTTTCCGTTTTCGGTACAACTCTCTCTCTCTCTCTCTCTCTCTCACATGCGTTTCGTGACTCCTTATAGCTTATCATAAGAAGCGATATCCTTGCAAGTTTTCTGTTACCTGGCGCTACTTTTTAAAAAAGCTTGAAGTAGTTTATGACTGTAAGCATGACCAAGTACCTATGTACATACCTTATTAGTGACAAGCCGATGCACGCGATTTCATCCGCGTAGATGACCGGCTTCACGACAAAAAGAAAGACATGAAAGACTTTCATGTAAAATCTCCACTCCCATCCCCCCTTTAAAGTCGAACTGTCCAAAATCCTTTCATAGGCGATGGTTACGTTTTAAATTAAAATTAATTCCAAATTTAGAATTAGTAGTTTTGACTGCGCGCATTTAGTTAGTCAGTGAACATATGTTCCACGCACTAGATCCGACTTCCTTCTTCCAATTTCTCTCCGTCATCCGTGAGTCCCCAATTCGGAAGATATATTGACGGACCGAAGTAGCCGTAATGAACGCTTTCGCATTACCTCGGATTCAAATCGGACATATCCGCGAGACTCGAAATCGGGGCGGGGCGTGGGGTCGATTTGGATCAGAGATTGGATTAGTGCGTAAGCAATATTCGAATTCGGTCCGAGTTTTTTAGACTCTTGATCCGTATTTTCACTGATTGGGATCGGATGCAGTGCAAAAAGCAACATCCGAATACAGTCCGAGTTTTTATATCGTTATTTTCATGGATTTGAATCGGATGCAGTGCGGAACCGCTCTATGGACGCAGCAGGTGGCATTCTATAGTTTCTACATAACCCTATGCGAAAAGAGTTAGTTTATGTATGAAAGTAAGCATGTAAAACAAAGGACAATTCATTTGTCTAATCCAATAATTTAGGCAGTGCGAGGCGACACACCTTCATAGCCTTTTTTTTTAAGGATGGGAAATCATCAAATGACTTCTTCCGCTCTGGGTGGAGCAGACTCTTACTGACTAAAACCCATCCGTGTTCCTTCTAAAGCCCTTTGCGTTCCAGGGCCGCGGTGACTCTTTCGAACAAATTCCGCAACCCTGGCAGGAACACCTTCATAGCCTGGAATATTAAAAAAGTTTAAGAATATTTAAAAACATTTCAGCATTCGTGTAGCGAGGTAAATAGCTTTCCAAATATAGCTATGTAATTAAACACGAGTTACAAAAGCTAATTTGGAAAACAAACTGGAAACAATTCCATGTATGAGAAAACTATTTCAATATAATATGAAAATGGAAGAATAATTCATAGTTAAATACTGTTTGCATTGAGTTCGGTCCCAAAGGAAGGTGTTCCAATCAGGAAGTCAGTTACTAGAAAATGAAAAAAATTGCACGCAATTTCAAACTCTAGTTACTGAAGTTTAAGTTGAAAATCTACTGTATGTTTTGTGTTAAAAATGTCGCAGATAGTACTCATTTTTTTGCCCGTCGCCGTTTGGTTTTGTTTGGGAGAACTTTATTTTTCAAACAAATAAATGGTGTAGAAGAAATTGAGTCGTGTCTAAAACTGTTTCTAGATTTTTACACCTTTTTTTACATTAGTGACAATTTTGTACTGAAAACTTATACATTTTTGATGTTTTTATAAAGGGCTTTCATTAAGAGCGCTTGAACTTTGATATCGAATAAAACTACATGTTTTAGTGATATTGGCACAATTTTTATTTTATTTTAAAGAGTATTTGATGACATAATGTATGGAATATAATTTCAGCCAAATGTCTGCCGCGACTCCGCTGAAGGTGTATCCTGGTGGACAAATTTCGGACGACATTTTCGCATAAATTGGGCTCTATCTCATGAAGAACGCCATTTATGTTGGTCTTCAGGGCAGCAATTGTCTGTGGTTTGTCAAGATTTCACGTAGCCCCACAGAAAGTAATCGAGCAGTGTTTGATCACACGATCTCGGTGGACAGTTGATGTCACTACCTCGCGAGATGACGAAGCCCTCGAAGTTCTCTCATCCGTTGAATTAAATGTTTGATTATAAATTTCAACAATTTCTACGCGTTGTTGAAGCGTGTAGCGTTCCATGGTGAAATATCACGAATAATTATGTATTCGCGCCAAATTTGACAGCTATCGCTTTTCCAAGATGGCCTCTATAAAATGTCAAAGTTCGAGCGTCCCTATTGAAAAACCCTTTTTAATATTCCTGACAGATTTTGGCTATGGCGGCCAATCTCGACGGACACTAGCCATCGCCGTGAGTGATATTAGGTATAGTTCACAAGTGTGTGCGCAAACCTAGGGGTACTCCCTCCCTCTTCCATAATACTCATTTCTCGATAGAATGGCAGTCCATCTCGATTGGCGAGATCATATTCAGATTTAACGTGCTTTCCGTGGCACGGGATTGTCACACTACCAAAATCCATTTTCCGGGCTGTGACAAAGAAATTACAATTGAAATTAATGAAATCACAGCCGGGACCAACGGCTTAACTTGCTTGCAAAGTCACGGAGGAGTCTTGGTATGTCATGGATAATCTGTCACTACTTAGCCATGAGGTCCTCCTTTCTTAAAGCCAAAATATATGTATGTATGTATGAACATCATAAATACACACACAACAACAGGTATTATGAACTCCAACCTCAAGTACCAGGAAATCATAAACGAAAAGAATCCCAATTAATTCGGAACATGTTCACAAATATTCGAGCCCTCACCTTACACATCGCTCCTTAATAGCAATTCCTCGCGTAGTTCAAGTACCATCTAAGTACTTGAAGATTTTTCCCCTTTTCTTTTCTTCGACTCAGGCACGTTCAGAATTCAGCTATCTATAGACATTACCCTTTAAAATTACCATTGGAATTTGTTTGACTGAATTCAGAAGAGCAATTCAGTTCGTTTTATCTTAGTTTCAATTTTCGTTCTGAAAATTCGAAGGCTCTCTGTCTATGCTCCTAGGAATTGTTGGGCTATTAAATGTTTTTTTGAATCATTTCGGTGATTTGTGTGAGTGAGTTAGTTTTGGTCCTGTGCGTCTTGCATCCATCGGCTAACCGCGACCCTCACCAGGTTATCTGTCCATCTTGTGGGAGGCCTTCTATCGCTACGTCTTTCGTTACGCGCGCGTTTGTACATAATTTCGTGAATTTATTAGTCTAGTTATTTATTAGTTTATTGGTTACTTAAGGGTATAATGTATGTCATATATTCTCGCTGAATATATAAATAAATTGATGTTGACTTCAATACTGCAACAGGCAGTTGCCACTCAATAATAAAACACATATGTAATAATAAGAAGAGCCCGTTCATTTAAGGCGAGAATATAGAACATAGATGCCTTAACCTTAACGAATATCGGCTTATCGCCTTAAGAAATCCCGTTTCTGAATTAAACTCCGCCAAAAATAAACTTTAGTATTAAGTGTTTACCCGTGAACTTGAATCTAAAGAGGAAAATACTCAAAATATCCTCTCTAAAAATACAACATAAAGTTTAACATCTTAAATTGTAAAGCTAAAATTCAAGAGGCAAATTAATTATGGCATAAAGTTTTCTTTAGGTGTCCGCTGCCTTCCGAAGTATAGCGAAGACGACCGAGTCGCACCGAAGTATATTTATTCAAAGGCCATAATACGTTACTATATAGAACGACGTACGTCTAGAGAAAAAAGGGGTTTGAAATGATAAATGGTTAAAAAAATGTTCAGAAAGCACAAGACAAAAGCGACAAAAGAATTCGGTTTACGTTACAATGTTTCTTTTATGTGAAATTGCCAAAATTACATATACTTTAACCTTTTTTGTTTCGGCAGAGATATTGTTTTGTTACGTTTACATGCTTGAAATGTTTGTTTCCGATTTGTGTTCCTTTGATGAAATTTTTATGTTTTTTCGAGACGTTTGAAGAGAAATATGTCATTACATTGAACGTTTGTTATTTTTATTATTCTTGATACAATTTTCTGTAATACGTTTGAGGGGATATAAAATTACTTTAAACAGAGAATTTGAAAGAGAAAAGTTTATATTTTATTTGGAAAAATTTGTCACATTACTCATCATCTGACCCTGCCATTATGAGGCTCTGATAACACAGGATTTTCCTAGCATCGGGGCCACTATTCACAAAAATTTACCATTAATGTGAAATCTTTAGTATGTAACTTGCATTGTATCGTTTCTTTCCGCAAATAAATTCTATGATTATTATTTTTATCTTTCTAGCTTCTTTTCAACCATATTTAGGTCGGCTTCCAGTCAACCCGTATTTTACGTGGAGCGACTGCCTGATTGATCTCTACAACCAGTAACTGGTAAAACGGTACTTCTTGGCGCTGGTGCCAGATTTTCTGGCTTCTGACAATCCGTAACGACAGCCAAAGATTTACAAATGACAGCAACAGCAGTTTAACGATATTTGTAGAACAGAACGACCTCGGTAAAGCGTTGTATAAACTTGAAAATCGAGCTGTGCTGCTGTTATTTATTTATCCACGAGTAATCATGTTTAGACCAGGTAGACCTATAGGTACGTAGGGGGGCTCGAGTTGAAGGAAATTACTTGGAATATAGGGAGTTTTAGTACCTTGTATGTTCGTGAATTATATCTCTACTAACTTTTGCCCGCGACTTCGTCCGTTTGGAATAGTAACTTTGGGCTGCCATTTTTATTTTTCATAAACGCTTAAAAATATGTTTATTTATTTTTATCAAGTACCTAAATACAAAAGTTCAGGGTTTTATCTTCCTGCCAGGGTTGCGGAATTTGTTCGAAAGAGTCACCGCGGCCCTGGAACGCAAAGGGCTTTAGAAGGAACATCCCCCCCTTAAAGGATGATTTCTGGAATAAAAACTATCCTAAGTCCTTTCCCGGAACTCAAACTATATCTACTCCAAATTTCATCTAAATCGGTTTAGCGGTTTAAGCGTGAAGAGGTTACAAACATACATGCAGACAGACTTTCGCATTTATAATATTAGTATGGATTATCACGTTATCTAAGTACCAATAAACATACAATATAGTCCATGTTCCGTTACTTCAACTCAAACATCGTACGCCGCAGTTCTGAAGCCTTTAGTTTGAGCTAATGTTGATGTTGTAGATATGTTTTGCCGATAGTACTATTACGAAATAGGACGGGTGAAGTGAAACATACCGTAAGTTATGTTTCACTTCACCTGGATTGTGGATTTGTGCTTATGTACTGAGTATATAGATACAGATGGATGAAAATAGATTGCATGTAGCGGAGAAGGGATCCGCTTGTTGTTGCGAGGGATGAAACGCATGCATCAGAATTATACAACAGTCCGAATATCAACCATCAGGCAGTTGCCCACCACAACAACCGTCTGGTCGGAGGATTCTTCCTTTTCAATGGAGGATAACGGGACTTTACACTCTGCATACCTCAATAAGGCAAGTCAATAGTGTTCCTACAGTATAGTCAGGGGTCAAAAGTGGAGTACCATCTCTAAAAGCTAAGGTGTATAAAAATTTAATGGTAGGTACACGACCATTCAAATCAAGGCTCAAGTCACGTTCGAGAAATTCTATGAACATTATAGTATTTTAAAGAAAGCAGGAATATCTTGACATGCGAAGTATCAAGTGATGCCCTATTGTTGTACCTATTAGTATATAAGAGTGTGCTGTATATTAGTGTAATGTTGGGTGCATTGTGCTCACATAATATAATCAATTGATCAATGTACCTATAAAATATTGTAAAACTTATATTTGTAAAGAGTAACTATGGAGTTTCTTGTCCGTTCTTCTCCATAAGAATCTACCTTTTGCGAATGGACAACTAGATTCACTTATACACTTCTGGACACATCTATTGGCCCACCTTAGAGTTTAGGTTTCGATGGCCCCTACCGAAATATGATTGCTAGATTGAACAAAAACTGTTGATGCTTGTTTTAAATTTGATACATTTTTCGATCGTATTGTTTTAAATTTGAATTCAGAATACCAAGGCAATTGATTTTTGAATAAAAAACATGTTTTATCAAATAAAGGTTTAATTTAATAACGCGTGTTGCCTCCATGGGCATCTACCACAGCTCTCATACGATTAGGCATAGAGTTTATCAACCGCTCTATGCAATTTTGAGGGATCATCTCCCATTCCTCTTCTATGGCAGTTTTCAACTCCTGCATCGTCTGGGCAACTGGCTGACGAGCCCTAACACGTCTTTTTAGCTCGTCCCACATGTGCTCAATGGGGTTCATGTCTGGGCTTCTGGCTGGCCAGTCCATAACTGTGATGTTCACATCCCGAAGATATTCCCTGACGATGCCGGCCGCATGGGCTCTTGCATTATCATGCATAAAAAGGAAATTTGGGCCCACATAGTCCGCGTATGGTATCACGTGAGGTTCTAAGCACTCACGAATGTACCTTTCAGCATTTAATGTTGGCAGCCGTGGTCCTGTAACAACCTCAAGTTGAGTTTTGCCGCTCGCGGATATACCGCCCCAGACAGTCCATGAGCCACCGCCATAAGCAACCCTCTCTTCAAAGCAGCATTGTGCGAAACGCTCTCCCTTACGTCGGTAGACCTTCTTCCTTCCATCATTGCCATGTAACACAATTTTAGACTCATCAGAAAAGAGTACACGGCTCCAATCTTGCTGTGTCCAATTTAAATGACTGCGTGCGAAATGAAGGCGCGCTGTTCGGTGGGCTCGCGTTAGTTTGGGCCCATTAGCTGGCTTGTGTGGTACCATATCGCGTTCTTTTAACCTTCTCCGAACAGTTCGAGCGCTCACAGATACTCCGTGGAAGTCGCGAAGTTGGTTTTGTATCTCAATGGAGGTAAGGTGACGATTTCTCAAGCTGGTCGTCACGATGAATCGATCCTGCCTTTCAGTTGTGACCCGAGATCGTGGCCTTCCTTGGCGACGAACAAAGCCGCCAGTCTCTAGGTACCTCCGATAAACATTTCGGACCGCAGATCGACTTAAATTAAGTTGAGCACTCACGTTTCTTTGGCTGTGTCCGGCCTGAATAAGTGCCACAGCTTGGGCGGCGACTTCAGGTGAAGTATCCATAGATTATTGATAGAACCTCACCTTAATGTTAAGAATAAGTAATGTTTGTTGCAAAACCAAAGATATCAATCACTTTTTCAAGAATTAAATCCAAGTAAACCAATAAAACCAAGTTTTCTTAGTATTCGATTGTTTGATATCAACAAACAGGCTCCAAATTGTCTTTTGTTTCTTTAAATTCTGTGTTCGAAATTCAAAAAAAGACTATTGAATGAAATTGTGAATGTGCCAGGTTCAAAACTGCATAAAAACTTTTTGCTCGACCTAATATAAAATTTTAGCTAGGACCAAACGAAACTGAAAATACAAGGTGGGCCAATAGATGTGTCCAGAAATATATTTTAATTTTAAACTATAAATTTGACGCTTAATAGTGCCTTTTTATGGTCTAGTTGAAATAAATGAATTGACTTTGACTTTGCCCTTCAAATGATTATGGTATGGAGCCGAATTACACAACAAACATAACAAAACATCATGCTTGAATTTCCCGAAAGAATAGGTAGAGGTGTACTTATAGAGCAACCATATTATTAATTAAAAAATAAATGATTATTTATATTGAGCTTCTCGCTATCAGTCGGACACACATTCAGACTCCACGCTACAATTTATGGAAAGAAAAAACCAATTAAAGCCTCACCATTTTCAACGAAATATAGGTCAGGAAGAAACACGTGACCATCGGAAGCTGTTACGGCAATAGTTCTCTGCGATTGGTCCAATCTCTTAACCAATAGGTACTTAGCGTTATTTATGACTGGATCTACTGCCGTGGTTTACTTAAATCAAGTTTAAAGCCGAACTTCTGGACTTGAAAAGTGTTAATGCTTCGATTGGAGAATAAATCGTACAGTTTAAAAAGTGTTTTAAAAGTTTAGTTCAATTCTTCAGTTACTGAGTGACTGAGTGATTGAGTGACTGAAAGACAACGCATAGCCGAAACTACTGGTACTAGAAAGAGCATATCTCTGCCTGGATGAGGGATTGAAGTAAGGAATCCATACCGAGCTATAGTGAAAACAGTTCAAACCTGTTGACACAATTGGAATTATCTAAAGAGCTTACTGAGATAGTTCCTTTCTATGAGTGTCAGCAAATCGTTCTCGATTAACCCATTAATAAACACTTCTATGTTATAGGAGTCACTGACAGCCCAATCTGCAGAGCCTGCATGGAGTAGGACAAGACAGCAGCACACCTGCTACTAAGCTACCCGGTAGTCGCGGATTACAGGGCTAAGTACTTCGGTAACCCAGGTACCCTCTGTGAGATAGTTGGAAACCCCAAGGCGTTGCTGGCCTTCCTTGGGGAGCTGGGGTGGATCGAATGACCCATTTGTCCCACCTGCACGCAGAATACGCGCTTAGTCGTGGAGTTGCGGAAACCAGCCCGAGTTACATACATACATACAGGAGTGTAGCGGCATCACCGCCACACAACGAAGCGACCCCAGTCACCAGTCGGGAATCTTCGGCT
>NDFZ01005302.1:0-26107 GCA_002192655.3 Mamestra configurata
GTGTAATACAAATAAACTCTTTTCAAGTTAATTACGCTTCTATTTTATTTATATTCCATCTGGCAGTCATTTTTTTTTTCGCGAGATTAGTGTTGGTCCCATAGTTAAAGTTGTTCATAATGATGAGTACAATGACCCCTTCAGAGGTATTGCGTTTATTCTGTTACACGGTGTGTAGGTAGATACTAAAAATTGATCAGTAGTTATTTTTCAAACTTATACAATGTTTTAAATTCTAATTCATAAATTCGAACAATATTAAGTACTAAAATTAAGTCTTTTTAATCTTAATAATAGTTACATGGCGTATAGTGTTATAATAAATTGTTGGAAACCAGAAGCTGCGTGAATTTCCTTAAAGTACTAGCTAGGGGCTTTGCCCTCGTGAATGTCGAAAATTATCCCAAGGGAACATACTCTCAGGATAGAAAGCCTATGTGCTATTAGACGCAGCTCTATCTAAAATTTCATCCAGATCCGTTTAGCCGTTCTGGCGTAATTGAGTAGATAACAAACATCCAACCATCCGTCCATCCAAATCAAATCCAAATCCTTTTTTAAAGATTTAGAGGATTGCCTAAAACATACATAGTAGCACATAGGCCTGCTAAGCGTGGCGGTTATGGCAACCCCCCCCCCCTTTGGGGGAGGCCTATGTTCAGCAGTGGACGTCTTTCGGCTGATCATGATGACATTCGCCACGGTGATATGACCAACCACTTAGCACGTTTATCAAACCTCTCATGCCAGTCTTAATCTAGGGAAGATCTGTCGGTCTATTCTGTCACAATCTCACCGTGTGAACTTATGTGGAGTGAGCGTGAAGTGTGTTGCGATCCCTCTTGGTTGTTTATTTCACCTAAGTTTACACGGTGAGATGTTTATAGAATCGCATTGCAGGCCCCTCCATGCCCGCTAACCCGCGATCATGATGTTTTGAAGTGATAACTTCTTATGGGAGGGTAAACCGCTTCGTTACGTAACGCGTTACGGCGCCAGTCTGTCTGGCTTCCCTTTCTCTCACGCATACGGCAGCGGTAGGCAGGCTCTTCCTCTTTCACCACAGCGCTAGTTGTATTTTGGACAGACGCTTCCCATATTAAATAGTTCAACTTTGTGCTTTGTGCTCACGCACGGTCCATCCATATGGTACTTGTCTCACCGCCGACGATGAGCGAGTAGCGAGTAAAGCTAGCAACTGGATACGAGTTGGCGAGCAGCGAGTGTGTAGTTTCGATAGTTTTGTCGCTCGGCTTTAAGCGAGTGCTCTTGTGCGACGGGCGATTACTCGCACCACTCGCTCGTGCGGCGCACTATAGGTAGAAATTACCACCAGTTGGTCGCTTGGCGTGAGTTCTGACTACTGACCGCCAAGCGAGCATCGCTGAGCGAGTATTACCAATCTTTGATAGCTCTTGTCGCTGAGATAAACTAGAGGTAAGAGAGTTCTCGCTGGCAGTGTGAACAGCTAGCTATCGACTTTAAATGAAAGAAAGAAAAAGAAAAGAAAGTAAGAAAAATGTTTATTTGGGACTCGCACAAGACAAACAAACCAGTAAAATAAAATTAATAACTTAACAGTATAATCTGTGCGAGGCCAAAATGGTCCCTATCTCAGCTTATGCTGCGATATCTAAAATGTATGTGAATCTTTTACTTACACGGGATCTGTTGGCCGTTTCCTAAGCGAGAAAATAGTCGATAGCTAATCGCTTTCTTATCGGCGATGGGACAAGTGCCTTTGAATGGCGACGAGGTCATTGATAACCCACGCAAACAACCAAAGTTAACGCATTATTTAGCATCGTTACTATTTCTCTCTTGCTAAATTTATAAATGCGAAAGTTTGGATGTATGTATGAAATAAACAATTTTTATTATTATTATTTTGTGTAGCTGCATAGCTACGTCACAGCCGCACGCGCCGCCAGACTAAATCATTCGCGGCCGGCACTCATATTTATAACCTCTGAGCGTTTGGTTCGGCTGCGCCGCTCGTAAAAATATTCTCACTTAGTAATAAGCAATGTGACTACTTGCGACCTCTAAAATTAACGTAAATAGAGTAAATAAAGGCATGATATACTTAACTTCTAAACTTAATAATCTTAATTAGTACATACGGTTATCAATACAGTTTAAAAACGATACTATTACAAAAAGATCTTATAAATATTTAGTATGATTTTACATTGATTCAGCTTACATAATATCTAGCCATACACGCACGGATTTACCCGTCCAACGCATCCCAGATCTGACCCGTGATTTCGCAATACACGTACGGATTTATCCGTTTGTCATTAATTCTTAGTGGTTAGGTGATACGGACTAGAATACGCCCGCAACTAAGCCCGAAACTACGGACTATTTTAACTTTATGATTAATTAGTGTATATATGTGTAAATTTATTGATATTTAAAATTGAATTTATGTATTTATGGATGAAAATTTAATTAATTGGTTTTAATTTAATTTGGAAATTTTAATGTAATGTATTTGTTTGACATAATTATTTTTATTTTATTATTGCAGTTGTGTTGTCCGAATTAATGTTTAGGTATTTTTGTTTTTAATGTTACTGTGTAATGGGTGTACCTAAATTACATGAATATATTATTATTAAAGCGTGAGCGCGCAACGCGTAACAACTGAGGGGCGATCCGGCGGGCACATCTGTTCCTACGCACACACGCACTGTTGGATGCTTGGATATGTCTGCTTCGTCTCCGTTCCATTAGTTTTGAGCATGGGCAGCAAGAAGGTATCAGGCAGGTAAGTACATCTGTGCCTGTTCTTGCCATAAAGGGGGATGCCAAGCCGCAATAGTGATTTAGGCCCTGAGTGCCCACAACATCGAATGCATTGGGACTTCTATAAAAAAAGGACAAATAAATAAAGTACAATATGTGTAAATTTCAAATCAATGTTTTGCAACACATCTTTATTTTTTCCCGGATTTTAAATTGGCAACCTAGCAAATGTCTGTTTATTTCGTTGTATCGTTTCAATATTTATTATTTATTAAAAAATGTTACTGACTTGTATCGCGTCGTGAATAGAAGAGTTAATTACTTAAAATTTACATTTTTTTTTTACTAACATAAATTTCTTGGGCATCGCAAGGCCTAAAATCGGCATTTCCCGCAGTTTTCCCCGCCAGCCACGACTGTCGGGTAAATCCGGGCGTGTATGGCTAGCTTATATTGAAAATGTTTGTGTTAAAGTGGGCCCACACGATACAGATTTTGAACTCCGAATAAAAAAACATCCAACCAGTGTGTGCACAGACAATATTATAGAAGTTTATGGAAGTCTATATCGTGTGGACGGTCCATAAGGTACCGACTTCATAGTTAACCATGATTGTGTTCTTGCAACAAATATAAAATACCATCGACTTCTGTAATAACAGAAGCCTTGCAGCCTCGTCTATGGTGTGTTGAACAAATCCATGTCGTCTTAAAATTGCGAGACGTACGTTGTATGGTGTAGGTGTAGCCCAAATATTCGAGAAGCTTTTGGCCAGTCTTTCCGTAGACGTAATGTGCTCTGCATCCCATAGCAAGCGTTAATCTGCCTACTCCTATAAAAAAAAAACAATGTTTTACTTAAAGTGATTGTTTGTCAAATATCTTTCAGAATAATTGTAATAAGTATAGAACGTACGCTACGTAGCACACCAAAAAGAAGCACATATAAAATAATTTATGACTTATGACTAAAAGAACCAGTGGTTTAGCACATTTCATAATGTGACCAAGGTACGGTGATGTTAAAGTTGCCATTTCACGGAATGGCCAATTCTACGATATGGTTACGACATCGACATAGTTGATTTCTTCCATTTATAATATCTGTTAGTTAAAATGAAGTTTTTTTTAACAAATGAAAGGGAATTAAAAAACGATGCATGACATATTGTAGAATTTATTTCAATAAACAGCTGTTATTGG
This sequence comes from Mamestra configurata, assembly GCA_002192655.3. Classification (NCBI taxonomy): domain Eukaryota; kingdom Metazoa; phylum Arthropoda; class Insecta; order Lepidoptera; family Noctuidae; genus Mamestra; species Mamestra configurata. The sequence continues at coordinate 3,958 of NDFZ01005302.1, forward strand.
GTATGTGGTAATTATTCCAGTAAGCCGGTTCCGAGTCATTCCAAGTAGGTACGTATCCTTAGCCTCTAGATAATTTAATATTCCACCAGCCATAGCTAGTGTCGAAATGCCAATAATTATGTAAGTGAATAATCACATGTAATTCAATTCATTATATGATTTTTTGACAACTTACCAAGTTGCCTCTAACTAAACCCAATAGTCTAAAATAGAACATATCGATACCCAGAAGTATCAATTGACGTAAGGGACATGTACCTAAAATGCCAAAATACCTCTACGACAATTAACGTAAGGTTCATTTACGCAAAATGCCAAAATGTCCTTTACGTTAATTGATATTTCTGGTTTCGAATTATGTTTCGTTTCTATACAGTCTACTAAGGGTGAGTTGCTTAAAACGGGCTGTTAACGTAAAACGCTCGTTCATAAAACAGTAATTGATGTTTAACATTCATTGCATATTTTTTTATACTGTATAAAAGTTCGTTCTCTAAGCTTATTCGTGCATGGGTTATTTTTAAGTAAATTTATAACAATTTAAGGGCCACTTCTGCATATTTTTAAACAACATTTGCATTTGTTACTTATATTGTAAATATGTGAGTACCATGTCCCTTGCTAGCAAACTTAATTTTATCTCTGCTGGTATTGCTTTGTTGTACCTACCTATTAGTATATTAGTGCGTGCTGTATATTAGTGTAATGTTGGATGCATTGTGCTCACATAATATAATCAATTGATCAATGTACCTATGTATACAAAATATTGTAAAACTTATATTTGAAAAGAGTAACTATGGAGTTTTCTAACAGTAATCTACTTTTTGCGAATGGACAACTAGAGTCACTTATATTTTAATTTTAAACTGTAAATTTGACGTTCAAAAGTTCCTTTTAATGGTCTAGTTGAAATAAATTAATTGTCTTTGACTTTTACTTTTGACTATTAGTAAAAATCTGTGAAAAAAATCTGAATTTCCATAAATGTTTGGCAGATTGCGACTAGCTTAAACATTTTTTAACCCTGCCTTATTCCATGGCTTTATGTCTCTGCCTCTTAGGAGGATGGGTGTGATCTGTCATCAAGTCAACAATTCGATCTTCTACTGTATGAACAGCAGCCTTGCAACCTTTCCTGTGGTGCGTGGAACATTCCCATCTCGTCTTTTGCCGCTTCGATGTCTTATTTTTGTAGAAGGTGTATCCAGATATTAGAATCAGCTTCTTCCCTTGGTGTGATCGGACGTAATGTGGAATGGCACCAATGGCTGCAAATGCATGCATTTTAAGATTAATTAAACTGGAAAAGCTATTTATTTGAAACTTACTCTTACCCGATCATGGGAAAATAATAACAGCCACTAGGGTCGTCTTCAAGGTTAAACAAATCTTGTCGGCCTCGCTCCGTAGATGGGTGGCCTCCGTATTGTTGATCTCGGCTGTCATTTGTAGATAATTGTCAGTCGCTACGGGTCAGAAATCTGACACCATCTTGTCGAAGGCGTACCTATTGCGTTACACAGTTAGGTACCTACTGTTATTCAGATGAGTTTAGCCGTGCTGGCGTGATTGTGTAGTAACAAATATCCATCCATTTTTTTTTTTTGAGGCTTTAATCAGAAAACCAAGAGTAAAATTATACGTGCGTTTGTTAGGGGAATTGGGGGTTGGGGTGGTATTCAAAAAAGTATTTGGAATATTGAAAACGCTGCTTTGAATGAATCCAAACTGGCTATCCAAGAATTCTTTTTTTAATTATAGAATTCGGTAAGATTAGATGAATTACAAAGATAAAACTTTTTTACAAAAAACACCGACTTCCAATGAAAAAACACCGAAATTAAAGTTACTTTATACTTTGTAGTGTTTTTTTGTTTGGAAGTTGGTTGTATGTTTTTTGTATTTTTTTTAAAATTGTTTTACTTAATTTTTAACTAACCACTGGAAATACACAAGAAAACAATACACGCAATTTCGTTTATTTGACATATTTTTTCCAGCTATTTTGATTTCAAAACCAACTACTGAACCGATTTTAACGAAATTTCTATGGGACCAACCGGAAGGTAAAACATAACTTTTCAAATCGGTTAATAAATGACGGAGTTATGAGGTAACAGACATCTAAAAAAAACAAACAACCGAATTGAGAACCTCCTCCTTTTTTTGAAATCGGGTACAACAAGTTGTCTTATTTTTATTCAAGAGACTGGGTATTATTGGTACTGGCCATTTGGAGGATGATTATGGAATGACTTGGATAGAACTATATGGTCGTCCACTGTATGGACCAGGGCCTTGCATCCCCTCATTCGGTGCGTGGAACACATCCACAAACTCTTTTGATTGGCGAATGTCTGGTGCCGGTAGTAAGTGTATCCCGATATTAGGATTAATTTACTGCCTCGCCTTGAGCTCACGTAAATTGCCATGCCTAAAAAAAAATATTCAATTTTATGATTGTTTTTCCGGGAAACGTTTACATTCGCATCTCAGCTACTTACTGTCAAAAACTCTTCTGGTTTCCTACATTTTGAAATTTTTTTAACATTTATTGGCGCCGATATGATTTATAATCAAGTGAATGTTTTTTAAGCACAAGAATTCGCTATCAGAAATAAAATATTGCAGGTAGATTTGTACCTACTGTTTATTTTTTAGATACTAGATACCGCGGTGATCTTCGTATCACGTCAAATTGGTGTTGTTTTAACATTTTTTTCTTTCTTTTGCAAGAAAAACACGTTAAAAAATGATGATAATTTTATTTAATCAATCCTCTCATTTACTTTCTTAAAAGTCTTATTTGATAGTGTGGCTATCAGCTAAAATAAAAAAAAATATATAAGTAAAAAAATATAGTTAAATTAAAAAGTTTTAAAATTAGAATTAGATAAAAATGTACCTATTTTAGTATTTAAATTATGAGCTCACCTATGTATGCAGTTTGTCGATTAATGTCACATTTTAAAATTAATTAAAGGCAAGAATTGGCAGAAAACCGGATAATAAAAAATATATATTTTTAAATTAATAAGTTTGATAATATAACTTAAAAAAATATTAGTTCCATCCGTTGTCATGGAACTATTACTAATACTATCGATATGAATTTTTTGTATGCCTGTCAGTTCTGTGACAAAAAATAATTTTCTTTTTTTTTACATTCTATTCTTATCACACATGTAAGAGCATCATGAGTCTCACAACATATAATAAAAACCTCTCCTATACCAACGGAACTTAGGGATTTTTTAATGTATGCCCACATATTTCCCATTAGAATAATGATTGTGTTCTTCTTTGGAATAGACAATTTGATCGTTTATCGTATGAACGACGGCCTTGCATCCTTTTCTGTGGTGCGTTGAACACATCCACCTCGACTTTTGACTCATGGAAATCTTGTGTAGACAATAAGTATATCCCGACATTAGGATCAGCTTACTGCCTCGATTTGTGTACACGTAGTTCGCCAAAACTGTAAAAAATAATTTTAATGTTATTACCCAAATATAGGATGCTTTGGAGTGCTACGCCATGTAGATACAGCGCTATATCAAACAGAAGCAGCGCTTCGTCGCATAGTCCGCACTCTGAAATGGCAACATTGTAGCGGCATCGATGCCACCACATACGAACCAAACACCTGACGTCACACAAATCAGTACATATAGAACATATACAACAGCTTAAATATTAACTATAGAGCAGTTGCCTACCAGAAGCAATAGCCGTCTTGTCGGAGGATCCTCCCTTTTCAATGGAAGTTTGCGAGACTTAACACCCTGTTCCTCATGCCTCTATAACTTTAAAAGATATGTAGGTTCACAAATTTTCACTTTTTTTGCCATATGATTATTTTATAAAATTAAAAAAAACAGTGTAAACTTCACAAGAATCAAATATAAAAACTCAAACTTAAAAACTAAACATGAAAATATTTCCCAAAATGAAAAAAGACTAGTCAAACACCTGAGAAATGTTTCTTTAATGAAAATTACTGAATGTAAAAATGTTTGAGAACAATATTCAATATTCTATAGTCCCTGGCAATAATGAGGAAGGTAAAACTGGTAATGAATTTTAAAGGTAAGGGAAAAAAAAGAAATGCTATAAAAATACCTTTTTTATTTATTTAAATAAAACAGACAGATTCAGACAAACAAAGAGCAATGCTTACCACTCAGCCCACAATAAAGATTTTTTTACTAATAACTTTTAAATGAAAGAGAAAAAGAAATGCTTATAAAATTTTAAAACGTTTTATTTATTTCAATAAAAACAGACACATTCAAAAAAATAAAAAGCAATTGTTACCACTCAGTCCACAATAAAGAATATATTTACTGATGACTTTTAAATAAAAGGCAAAAAATACACTTTCAGCAAAATAAAGAGAGGTTGATACCCCTCAGTCCACTCTAAGGGACTATTCATTGTATCTACGACGAGTTTTCTTGACTGTCACGTCCGTATAGTAGAAAAATGATTATGTGTTTCATTTAAATAGATAATGCGGTCGTCAATCGTATGGACAGCCGCTTTGCATCCCTTCTTACGATGCGTGGAGCACATCCACAGCGTCCTCTGACTGCTGTATACTTTTTGCCGGTAATACGTGTATCCCGATAACAGTATAAGCTTCTTGCCCGCCTGCGAGATGACGTATCGAATTCCTGTAATTAATTCAAACATTTCAGTGTCTCTGTAGTACTGTTTTCAATTAACAAACTAAACGATAAGAACTCTCTAAAATGTCAGTCCCCAACAACTTTGGGGTCGGTTTCCTGTCAAACCAGATGCAGCCGTTTACCAGTATTTTACATGGCGCAGCTGCGCATTTAACCTCAACCCAATAACTGGGTAATGCGGTATGCCTTGGCAAGACTGGTGTCAGATTTTCTGGCTTCTGACAATCTGTAAAGACTGCCGAAGATCTGCAAATGACAGCCGGGACCAACGGCTTAGCATGCTTCCAAAGCTCGGAGGAGTACCGGTATGTTAAGATAGTCACCCATCCACGGACTGACCTCGGCATGCACTGCTTAGCCTGGAAAATCGAAAACTCCCTAAAATATTCCCTGAAAATACAGACAATGGCTTTAGGAAGTAAATCTGCTAATGCATTTAGACCTGAAAGGTTTATAAATGCTGTTAGTAAAATTGTATTTTTTTTATTCAAATCGACTAGATATATGATTGTTTCTTTGGAATGGCTTTTATGGTGACTGTAGTTTTCTTTTTTTTCTTTTTATTATTTATTTATTTATTTTATTCATTCATTATTATAACACCTTCACAGATACATCCAAGGCGATGTTATAACTTAGGTACATATAAAACATATAATACAATACGAGTACATCAGATACCTTAATCATTAGCTTAATTTTTTTTCTTTATCATTGGCTGTAACAATAAATGAAATTAAATAGGCTCTAATTAATGTTTAGAGCCGGGACTTCAGCCGTTAACAAGAGATTCACTTAGTATAACTTATAATAAAATAAAATAATTAATATAATATTCAGATTATACAAGATATGTGTAACATGTAGTTTAACATTTGAGGTGGTCTTATAGCGACCTCTACACTAACTCATACCGCACAAATGCAGTAACACAAAAAAACTACTAGGCAGTAAGTTGCCCACAAAACAACACCCGTCTGATCGGAGAACCCCCCTTTTCAATGGGTGTGTAATGTTTGGTATAATAACAGATATCACTTGAAATAACTTTCACATGATATAATTTATTGTTTAATTATTGTAACCTAACCTCAAAACACTAAAGTTGCTTCTGCATCGTCTCCGGCGCTGCGAGAAGTACAACCCCTTTACGTAATAAAGGATAGGCACCCATGCTTTGTTACAGCGGGCGGGGGTTGCTCTCCCTTCGCGCCTCCGGTTTTTATATATACCCTAGGAGTAGCAGCCAAAAGACTACCTGAAGTCGGGGTGTCTCGATTCGGTTTTGGAACAGATTCGATCTATTTAACTACAAGCAAAGTTAAATTAAACGTTACTTATAGATTTTGAATATTATTATTTCAAAGTTGCATTATATAAAATGTTCATTATACCATATAAAATTAGGTAAAATGAAATTTTATCAATTATCCATTATATCATTTGATTGTTATATTAAATAAAAGTATATTAAATGAAATTAGGTCATATGATCAATAGAACTTTTGTTATTATTTCAAACGTTACACACCCCTTTTCAATGGAGGAAATCTCAACAGTCTTTTAAGCTTTAAGGCTTGGCAATACACTCTGTTAAGTTAAATACTATTTTAAATCAGTAGTTGCTTAACGTACTCTAATTTTAGGTTAAGTCTACTATAATAGTTTTATCATGTATAAATACTGGAACAACGTCTCCCCTCTCGGGGGTAGGCGCCAATGGCTACAACACAGTTTTAAACTAATGCAGCTATTAACGAACACTACTTTTTATTTATGTACACATATTTGACAAACTGATAAGAAAAATTGACAGAAAAATAGGTACAAAGGTGTTGCTTATTTCTATAGAAATCTCAGCATACCTGCGAAAGAAGAGATGAAAAAAAAACGGCCAAGTGCGAGTCGGACTCGCGCACGAAGGGTTCCGTGCCATTATCTATAAAAACGGCAAAAAAATCACGTTTGTTGTATGGGAGCCCGCTTAAATATTTATTTTATTCTGTTTTTTAGTACTAGTTGTTGTGGCGGTCACAGTAATACATCATCTGTGAAAATTTCAACTGTCTAACTATCACGGTTCATGAGATACAGCCTGGTGACCGACGGACAGACAGACGGAAAGCGGAGTCTTAGTAATATGGTCCCGTTTTACCCTTTGGGTACGGAACCCTAAAAAGGAGACGTCGACACATTGTGTGTAGTACTTTTTTTGGAAACCTGTTTATTTTTCAATTTTTTTTTATTTAAATTTTGTTTTTATTGGTACTGGCCATTAGAAGGATGATTATGGACTGTCTTTGAATAAACTATGTAGTCGTCTACGGTATGAAGAACAGCCTTGCATCCCTTCATCCGGTGCGTAGAACACATCCAACTCGTCTTCCGATTATTCGATATCTGATGCAGATAATACGTGTATCCTGATATTAGGATCAGCTTACTGCCACGCCTTGATGTGACGTACTTTGCTTTGACAATCCCTGTGAACAATTAAAACAATGTACTGGGTTTCTTATTTCGTGCTGTTTTCTATTGAAATTGCATGATAAAGCAAATTATCAGTTGAACTAAAAAAAATGGTTGTCTGTAAAGTCGGTTTACGGACGATAGTTTAACGTGACAACGTCATAACAAAACATTGTAACGCAACAATGAGCGTAACGGGACAAATTTTTGTGCGTGCAGCCGGCGTTCATCGATTTATTAGACGTTGTCACGTCAAACTTCAACAGTTAGAAAATCTCGAAAACGATGGTAATGTGAAAAGTGGACTTGCCGATGTTGGATGGTTATAAAAAATACTGCAGATAGTATTTCATCATTTATTTCAATTATAAAAGTAAGTATAAGAAGCGGTACCTACCACTTCTAACCTTCCCGTATTTATTGTAATTTTTACGTGGATTTAGCACTCGCATAAAGAATGTTTTATTTATGCTTACACAAGCCGAATTTTGCAAAAGGGGGATGATATTTTTTCAAAAGAAACTTGAAGTCATTTTGATTTTTCTTTAAAGCTAACGGTACCAGATACAATTATACTATAGATAACACTTAAACAAAATATTTCTTTGGTATACAGTTGAATTGATAATGTAGTCTTTGGTCATATTGGTAATCTTTGGTACCAGGTACGTTCTACCACTTAGAAAACTAAAAATAGTACTTATAACTAATAGGTATAATTTTATATGATAAAGGGGGACAAGATTCGTTTTATTTTATAGTCATTACCTAAATCCGACCCTCGTACTGCCCATTTGGAGGATGATTATGAATTGTCTTGGAGTAGACAATGAAATCATCCACTGTATGGACAACCGCCTTGCATCCTTTCATCCTGTGCGTGGAACACATCCATCTCGTCTTACGATTGCTGGGCGTCGTGAAGTGCCGGTAAAAAGTGTATCCTGATAAAAAGATAAGCCGAGTACCTTGCCTCGACGTAACATATTTTGCAATGCTTGTAAATAAATGTATTATTAGTGAGTATTTCTTTGAGTTGTGCATTTTTTATTCGTCAATCATTGGAAGTTATTTTGCTGTGCTTGCGTAAAAAGTGTCACCAGTCTCCATTTTCTAAGGATAAGGGAACATCATATTGGGACGGCCTAATCTTAAGTAATATGGCTTAACCTTAAAAAAAAAAAATTAAACAAATGCAGTTATTGAGACGTGATTGGTTAATAAATATCAAACTTTGCTACCCCTTTTTTGGGTTGGAAATGCATTATTCCATGTAGACATGGAGCTCGTGGCTAAATAATAACAGCCGCACGGGCCGATTTTCAAGGTTAAGCAACGTTTGCCGAGGTCGGTCTGTGGATGGGTGACCATCTTGACATCTCAAGACTCCTCCGTGCCTCGGAAAGCACGTAAAGCCTTTGGTCCCGGCTGCCATTTGTAGATCTTTGGCAGTCGTTATGGATTGTCAGAAGCCAGAAAATCTGACTCCAGTCTTGCCAAGAAGTACCGTGTTACCCCGTGTATGTATGTATGGGTTGTGAAGATCTGGTAGGCAGTCGCTTCTCGTAAAAAAACTGGTATTCAGCTGAATCCGGTTGGACCGGAAGCTGGCTCCAATATAGTTGGGAAAGGCTAGGCAGATGATTATTCCATGTGAACATCACGCATGAAGGTATCCGTTTAGGACATAAATGTGTGTTGTGAAAATAATGAGTTTGTATTTTACCATTTTATGTTTGCCTAACTATTTATTTATCCCAAATCAAATACGGGGAAATGTTCACATCTGCCGACAATCGTCCATTGCAGATCATAGGCCTCCCCCAAGTGTCATCATATCGGCCGGAAATGGACGTCTCGCATCCAGCGCATCGCCTCTTTTTTTTTTTTAAGGATGGGAAATCGTCAAATGACTTCCTCCGCTCTGGGTGGAGCGGAAGGGCGTGTCAGACTCTTACTGACTAAAACCCATCCGTGTTCCTTCTAAAGCCCTTTGCGTTCCAGAGCCGCGGTGACTCTTTCGAACAAATTCCGCAACCCTGGCAGGATCCAGCGCATCCCCGCGGTCTCCACTAGGGCGGAAGTCTCGGTATAGGTACCGATCGCCTACCGACCGAATGCGGTCGACAAGTCCTATGGCTACCCGAACACTGTCAATCTCGAACGCAATCCACGGATCAGATCATTGATTTTGATCGTCCACCTTGTAAAGATCTGTTGTAGAAATAAAAACGCAAGACATAAAAAAGCCATACTTTAATCATGTTGTCGTACGGAATAGACACTATTAATTTTCAAGAAATTTTCAAACATATTAGGTTTTTCGTAAAGCCAATTTACTCGCGGTTGATGCTTATGATCCAATTTGACGCTACCAGATAATATTTCATCTCCTACGGTATAAAGGGCAGCTTTACAGCCCTTACTCGAGTGTGTCGAGCACGCCCATCTTGTCTTGCTTTTGTTAGTAGTTTGGCGATAAAAGGAATATCCTCCTACCACGAGAAGCGTGTTACCTCGCTTCGAAAAGGCGTAAGTTGCGAAGGCTGAAAAATAATTAAGTACCTTAAGTCTATACCTACATGGAGAGCCCAAATTTGAGCAATGCGTCTAGTTCTCTCTAGTCTAAAGCTTCTACGATTCTAGACAATGATACTTACATGCATTACAATATTACATACATTTACAATATTACNATATATATATATAACATGACCAAGTCCAAGTGCAGATATTCTGGCCTGAATTCAAGAATAGTCGATCACTCGTAGATGGCAGCACTTTGAACTTTAGCTGGCCCGCAATAATATAATAGAACACGAAGCCTAGTTTACTGTAGTGTTTGTTACAACTGATGTTCCCTGCTAGGAACGTATTGCACGTACAAGATTCGTGCAAGATTAAAGACTGCAAAAGCTTGCTTAAATAATATGTGAAGAGTACGCTGGCAGTCATGGCCTTATGTATAATGTTGTTAAGAGCCAATACATGGTCTTTCAGGGACGCGCCAAATGCCCAGAACATGTGCCCTCTATTCGTCTGAATGATGTGCCATTGCAACGGGTAAACGAATTTAAATACTTGGGGCACTGGGTAACGGCTGACCTGAAGGACCATGTTGACATTGAGCGGGAGCGAAGGGCACTGTCTAAGAGAGCAAATATGATAGCCCGTAGGTTTGCACGTTGTTCAAATCAAGTAAAGATAACACTTTTCAAAGCTTTCTGTACATCTCTATACACGTGCAGCCTATGGGCATCTTACTCACAATCTGCTTACGGTGCCCTTCGTGTCCAGTATAACAACTCGTTTAGGGCAGTGTTGAGGCTACCTCGCTTCTGTAGCGCCTCGGGCATGTTTGCGGATGCGCGCACTGACTGTTTCCACGCCACCATGCGCAAGCGGTGCGCGTCCTTGGTGCGCAGGGTGCGGGCTAGCTCCAACACTGTCCTGGCTATGATTGCCAAGCGCTTTGATTGTCCCTACATTGGGCACTGTTGTGGCAGGCATGTCTTGGCAGTATAATTTGTGATGTTGAATTTCTGTTCCCTATAATGTATTTTTATCAATTCTGTGTTTTGTTGTTATTATTGTTTATTTTATTTTATTACCTATTTAATCTATTGTAGTTGACATTTTAAATCTCATTCTGACATTTACTTTTGACTACTAATGTGAATAAGATAGTAAGAAATTGATAATATTATTTATGTTCCTGTATTAATCGAACACCTATGGGTCTTTACCTGAAATAAATGTTTTTTTTTTTTTTATAAGCAGTGGAGTAAACTACAGAATAGAAAACATTTACATATTTTATAATATTTTTTGGTACAGGAATCGAAACACAACACACAAAAAAACAGTTATAGAAATCATGAGATTAAAAAAAAAAACAAGAAAATATAAATATGTATTAATTAAAACTACATTCAACAGAAAAAGACAAAACACTTTGTTTATGGCAATCTGTGGTAGAAGAAGAATGATGGAGCTGTAGCGAAGTGGGAAAGGAAGGGCAGAAGGGAAAAAAATGAAGGAAGTTAATATAAAACTTGTAAAAAGAGATCTTGTATTAAAGCAACAGCTTGGAAAAATAAACGCTAAAGAGTGGGATTCCCTTCCAGATAGCTACAACCTGGGAGTCTAAGTCAAGAGTGAATTGGTTACTTCTAGGCAAGCGTGCTCCATCTTCGACCACATCATCGCTTACCATCAGGCGAGATAGTGATCAAACGTGTGCCTATCAATAATAAAGAAAAAAAAAAAAAGATTATTTGCGCCAAGCAAATAAAAAAACAAATTTGCGTCGAAGGACAGAGAATGAAACACATCATAAGGATACAGGTTTTATTACACTACTGAGTTACATAAAAGGGAAAGAAACTGTTACACTGTTACACAGGGTGTTCAACAATGGGTGAACCTTGAGATCACCTTCACCTCAAAGACACTCTAAATACTGGGCTTTTGGCAACTCAATGGGCAAAATTAACGACCTGGTATATTATTAGGAATTTAAAAAAATTTTTTTTTTTTTTTTAGTCTTAGTAGAATTAACAGCTATAACAGATGGATAACAATTGTATATGAGACATAGAGCCAATTACCTAACTTGTTACACCAAGTAAAAACAAAAAAATAAAATTTGTAATAATATTCATAAAAAAATATTGTGAATATTATTGCTAGTTTTATTATTACAGAAAGGATTGATAAAAAACACATAAAAACTTTTAGTTTTCTTAACTCTACGACGATATTAAAAAAAAATGTACGTAAAAAAAACATTGTGTGTTTTTATGAAACCACGAAGCAAGTGAAACTTTATAGAGAACATTTACATTAATATTGATCAAAACACACAAATATCTCGGTGTACTTGCACGAGTAAGTGAGACTGTAAATGCTACACGGTCAGCTGTTGCGAGCTATGAGCGCCATTGCTCTGCCGAGCGCCTTTCATGACATGCGATCGATGGACAAAAGAACGAGGCGATGGAAAAATAGTATCACTTTAAAAATCTAAATCTACACTTAAAGCTACGTCAAAAATAGTCAGCACACAGCTTTTAAGTAGAAAATTATTTGTCTGCGAAAATGTACACAAAAATATAAATTACTCAAATCTTAGAGACAAAACATTAATTAAGACCTACATTTTGCAGTTGCATGCATAAAAAACTGTAGTTACTCATCGCTATTTAATACCGTTCATTTAGAAAATCGTTAAAAAATCGAATTAGCTATTTGAGCCATATCAGTTCTCTGAGAAAATGTACTTTGTCAAATCTTATAGCTATTTAAGACATTTCATACATTTTATGAGCAAAAACGTTCATACAAACATAATAATTAATCAAATTTTAGAGCTATTTTTAATATACAGTCCCATTAAAGTAGATGGACACACTTTTAGAAATCATTCAGACCACCAAAATATGGACTATAGAAAAAAATAAAATAAAAACGCACAAGATACTTACAAGAAAAAAAATCTGGTAACGAAAATACACTAAAAATGTTGGTTACCCAATGCATAAACACATCCATGTCTTTGTTTTATCATAATTTTGATACTACAAATGTGCAGGCCGCACGTGACCACGTCAAGTACCTACCCATAATGGATGTGTTTATTCTAGTGTGCCGAAAAATTTATTATTTTAGGTCAAATAAAATCACTTTAATTTGTGTTTTTAAAATATGTCCACCTATTTTAATGGAACCTTATGTAAGAAACATTTTCGTTTCTTAAAATGCATAAAAGTTCTAAATTTTGTTTAGTTTCTTATTTAACATTATTAAAAGTTAGCAATTTGTACGTTTCTTTTAGTCGAATTATCAGTTTTTCTTTATTTAATATGTCAGACGAATAGACAAAATGTACAAAGATATATTGAATCTTAGAGCTTTTTAGAAACACAAATGTTGTCAGCAAATTGTACATTTACATTCCATATTTCTTAATCTACAATCACAGGATCTGAATTATTGGTCAGATATTTATTATAGCACCGAGCTGGAGGTTTTTCGTCGGTCCAATTTTTTGTGGGCTGATGATGGTGATCATATTTCCTGTAGACTATGCGGTCTCCAGATGTGTGCACCTTAGCCTTGCAGCCTTCTTTGTAGTGAGAGGAACAGGCCCAAGAAGTCACCCTGGTACTGTAAGTCCTCAATCGCTGGAAGGAATAGCCAGCTACGAGGATGTATTGATCTCCTTCTCTTGAGAATACGTATTTTACAGCGACGGCATTATCTGTGTTTGTGTCTAAAAAAATGTATGGTCATTAGTATGTAATATTTATTAAATAAATGCATACAAGTTCTATTATTGCTAGAACGTGTTCTCTATCTAGAATGCATGCAAAATCGTTTAGTTTTTTCGTGTTCCGAACAATATATTCCAAAAAAACTAGAAGAAACCAGTTTAGCATAGAATACAAAATTCAGAATTATTTTGCAGCTGTTATTTTAAAATGATTTTTTTTTTCACTTTATTACTGAACCAATATAATTATTATGAGAAAATAATATAAGACGAATAGCACAAATATAATAGAGTAGAAATACTCTGTATTGTACACAATAACAAATAGGAGCTTAATAATTATATGTATGTTAATAAAACGCCTGGTTAATTCGGTGTCTTTTTATTCGTCTCAAGGGTTTAAAAGAATTTCTGGCTGAGAATTTTCAATAAAATTAATTATATATAAAATGTAACGTTAGTTAATACCTAATTTTTAGGGTTCTACACAAGTCGGTTACCCAGATCGTGCCTAGTTCGATCCAGCCCGTCCCTAGCTGTGCTCCTCTCAGCAACGCCCTAAGCCGAGGCCCGTAGGCCACCCCACAGGAAGTGCCCTTAGCGTGTAGTCGCTTAGTTTGTAAGTGTTTTAATAAGCCTTGGCTGGAGGCTTTAAGGCCGACACAGACAAGTCCGGTTAAGCAGTGAACAACCTTCAAGGTTAAATTGCAAGAGGCCACTCAAAAAAAAAAAAAAAAATCGTCCGAGTTTTCAACGGTTAGGTACTTTTATTTGTTCGAGGATAAAGTTCTTACAATGTTAAGAGTTAAAAAAAGTGCTCGTAGTAACTGGTTACCTGCATTCTTGCAACACATTTCGGTCCATTGTATCGCCACCCTATTTTTATGGCACTGTGGGACACGACTCAGCTGCCTCAAGGACGTCAAGTATTAAGTCCGGAATACAGGAAAATGAATCAGCCGTTTAATATTTTATTTGATTTAATATTTTGAATGAGATCTTATTTTTCATCGGTGTTTAACGTTTAGCACACAATAGATGTAAGTAAACGTCAAAACTCACAAGTATTTCTATTATTATATAAATCAATCAAAATAATATATAATTTTAATAATTTAGTTTTAAGCCTTAATATACATATGTTTGTATTTTCATATAAGTTAGGTTAAGTACATATTTATAGTTGGGTATGTTTTAAAATGTTAATTATTTACATCGAAAAAAAATAATTTTAGGTAAGTATGCAACATCACAAACCAAATTCACTTAGGTTTAACATAAATGTTTTCGATAGCTCCCATATTATACACACTGAAGAATAACACAGATCTGCATAAAAAACGAATGCCACTAACTATATTTTCGCAATAAATACAGTACATATTTTATATCGGTGATGCAAAACGGATATGCAACACGCGACCGTCTTCGGCGAAGGATCGCCAACTACTGACCATTTAATGTTTTTGGCACCTGCGCCTGCGATTATGACTCGTCGGGAAGGGTCGCCAGACGACAAAAGTCTAGCTACATTGGCGCTTGCGATATTCATCACTAATGTTATATCGAATTTGTTGCGGAATTGTTCGTTGTGAACGTAATCTGAAAATATTATTAACCAAACAAAATTTACTGACTGATGTTAGTAATTATATTAGGTAAAGAACAAGACAATCAGAAAGTATGACGATGAAGTTGGGATAATTTAAGCAAGGGGGATATAATTGGCAAAACAGCCCAGTATGGGGTGGCTTAAACTAAAAGAAAATTAAGAATAATATTTATTTAGCACTTACATGAAACACGCACGGTACATATAATTAACAAAAAATGTAGGTATGCTAAAAACTAAGTGAGTGTCTCACACAAACAAAACAACACCAACAAACTGTTAAATTGGCTACGAGAAAACATACAAACAGGAATACATACTTCAAGTTGTTACAAGAAAAAACTTCACTTTTTTCTCTTAAAAAAAAATTAGCGTATATTTCACATTTTTGAAAATAACGATTAAAGTTACAGGTAAATTAACGAACCAAGTACTTGGAAATAATCTCGAAGATCCATCTTATTCCTTAATTGAAAATGAGTTGGAAAATTGTGAACACTATCATTCAAAATATGCGCATGAAAGTTTCTTGACCATGGCTATTTGAAAATATTCAAAGAATAACCTACCTCGTATTTATTTTCGTTTAGAAGCGATGATTGTACTTTTCTGACCCACTGACGCCGGGATACTACCGCCCGCGCAGCTAAAACGTAGTATAGGACAAGTAGGAGTTTTTTTTTTTTAAGAATGGGAAATCATTAAATGTTTTCTTCCGCTCTAGGTGGAGCGGAAGGGCGTGTCGGACTCTCTTTCGAACAAATTCCACAACCTTGGTAGGCCGTCTACTATGCTGACTGGAAGGCTCTGGCCCTAGCGGGCCCCGTCTACTATGCTGACATCTCTTTGAGGCGCGCGTGGAACACAACGCGCCATCGACCCGGGCCTGATTGTAACCGCACAGCGAGCCACGCAACGTTCGCCATCCTCAGGCCCGCGCCTACGGTGGCCGGGGATCGCCTTGCGAATCCCGACGCCCGGGGAGTCTTATCTGTAGCGGCGGTTGGGGCCAAGGCCTTGTGTCTCCCTCATGCGGCCCGCCTCCTCCTTCACTAGCATTACTGCTTCGCAGAAGAAGGTGACCGCTTCCCAAACATTCTCGCTCCGGACCATGATTTTAACCAGGGCCGGACGCGAGAGGTCGCCGCCGCCGATCGCCTCGACAAGTTGGCGCTCTTGGAAGATAAAGCCGGGTATCCACTTGGCTACATTTGACGCGTGACATGATGCACAACATGTTGCTTATCATGTTTAACGGCAACGAGCAACCCTTGATTTAGTATCATTTTCATATTGTGCGCCAGCTGGCGCTGTTGTGCAACGTTACCGAACAGGTTGAGCGTCACGTGTTGCGCGTCAAATGTTGCCTAGTGGATACGCGGCTTAAGTGCAGTTTTGTTGCGCGCTCGTGAAACTAGCAAAATCGTGTGACAGACATTATGCCTATTAACTATTTTAACTTAAGACCAAAAATAGATGTTCTTTGATAATTATGAAGCATAGTTAAACACGATTAATTTGACGTATTCAATTATATGATTATGAATAGAATACAAAAGTTATTAAATTTTGCCGTGAGCGAAGACAGAGTGTGACGCGCGAAGAACACCGATTTTGCTCCCATTTTCGAAATTGTTTTTTTTTTTTATAAACATTCTAAATAACGTTAGATGTTTAATGTTGCAATAATACTTACATTAATAAAGAGTAATCTGTATTTGGTCCTAAGACTGAATGTTAATTAGGTTATGAATTTTTTTTTTTTTTTTTGACAACTCACGCACGGTCATCCGATCCCAAACTAGGCAGAGCCTGTGCTATGGCAACCAGACAACTGATAAACATATTTCTAAATACATACATATTATAGACAAATTACACCCAGACACAGAACAAATGATCATGCTCATCACACAAAGATTTGTCCTGGGTGGGAATCTGTTGTGTATGCCGAGCGCAGGAGTGCGGGCTGTGCCCCGCACCTCTCCGCCGGCCGCGCTTTGCGGGTTAATTATTGAATATATCAGTGTGCAACAGACTAGCGAGTTTGATTGACGTACCACTACCCCTGTCACTTCCGTATCTAACAGAATCGAACCCACGACCTCCGGCTTAGTAGTCAGGGTCACTAACCACTCGACCAACAGGACAGTCAATTAAGATCAATCAATTAAGTCATCAGTCAATTAAGTCAATTAAGATCGTGTGACCGCGTTTTGAGAGACCTCGAAGTACTACTCATTGACGATTTTTTGTCAATCTCCACAATTTTTTATCGCTGCCGATTTTATTTTTTAAATCATCAATTTTATTTTTACATATGAAACGGTTCCTTTTAATACCTAAGTAAAGAACATCGATATCAAGAATTTTATTGACCTAAATATTAAGAATTTATAACAAAGAGTATTAAAAAAAATAGCTGTTTATTATTTTTTATTGATAATTGAAATAAAACAGGTTACAAAATATTATTTAAGTACTACAATTACAATTATAGAAATTAATTTTCAAACTAATTTATGTAATTAACAACTAAACATATTGGTACAATAAACTAACATAAATAACAGAAAAACATGCAAAAATATAATTAAATATTACATTATATTTTCTTTGTCACTCTCGTAGTATCTTTGTCGGGCTCAATATCAAAATCTTAACTCGTGGCCTGACTTAGTACGAAAGTTCAATAGAACAAGAGGCTAGCTTATGATAGTTAAGTTACCAATGACCTGCAACTTACTGTTCTCGATGTAAAACTAATAAAACCGAAAAGAGGAATTAATTATAAATATAAATCATGGTGATACTTATAGAAACAGTTCCTGAGTCTAGAATCACAAAGCGCCACTTGACACTTTATACAAGTTTTATGTGAATGTCCGGCACAGTCAGGATACTTGCATCTTTGTCGTTTCTCGCTCCATAAGCTCCAATGTGACATTTTATCGAGTCTTATTTCGTTTGCAGGGGCTACTTGTCTCTTTTTCTCAATAATAGGCTCAGGACTGGATGAGCTCAGATTGGCCCTGCACAGCATAGCATTGTACTCCTCCAATTCTAAAAAAAATATTAAAAAGTTAAAAAGGTAATTGGAACTATATTTTTAAGGCATTTACTCATGTACCAATGTCATGAAATACTATTAAAAATCAAATCAAAAATTGTATTTCGAATAGGGTCCATATGGGTTAGTAGCGAGTACTAAGGAGCTATGTTAGTACGACTTTACGAGAAACAGTTCTAATTATTAGTATTAAAAATTTATTCACAAAAAAACACTATTTCAACAGTTTAATTTCACAATCCAAAATAGTCAAATTTCATTCAATTGAATTAATTTAATAACATTTAATATTAATTTAATTTAATTTCACATACATAGTCAAATTTAATTTACCCAAAACTTAACAACTACAGAATACACAAAAACTAGTTCAAATTTATTTCCTCAGCACCAGGCCCGCAGCTACATATGTCTACGGGACCAGTGCATCAGAAAAGAGTATATATTCATTGAAAGAAAACCTCAACTTTCATGTACTTTTTAATAAATTTTATTCCTTTTTTGGGTTCGGTATTTCTAATTGACTTTATATATCACGGTAAAACTTATAGTAATCGTTATCGTGTCTTTTAATACAAATTGATACATGACACTTTACACTAGCTTTATAAGGAAGTCCAGTGCAACTAGGATACACTCCATAGGCTCCAATGAGACTTTCTATCACGTCTTATTTTCTTTGAAGGTGCTCTCTGTATCTTTTTCTCAACCATAAGCTCAGGACTGGATGGTTGGCTCTCATGTGGATTATTCTCCTCCAGTTCTAAAATAGATTTCAAAAGTTTAAAAAATATTCCAAATTTTTTAAGATGATCAATATAATGTTTATATCATAAGCCTTTCTAGAGAATGCCTATGTGAACGCATAACATGTAATAAAAACTAGCACAGACAGCTGTTTAGTCATTTTGAGTTCCTCTAGTACTCTGTGGTTTTCATGACAGTCCATCGTGTATGGAAAAGTTTCCGCCAACACCACATCTCGAAGGATCGGTCTTTCTGCTTTCGTGTCTTTTAATGCACCAGGGCTTTGCGCTATATTAAAAATACCATAACAGGCCAGCGCACGGACCAGTTAAAATATATTTCAGTACTCCAAGACATCAAAGAGGTACACGGCCAGCTTGTCCATGATTTGGTACAAATCTAGAAAGAAAGAAAGAAAACGGTGTGGTCTTACCCTTAAATAAGTAACTAGTTTTTCAGCCGGCTTCACCTGCGTGACTGTAGATTTTACTAACTTACCATCGAGATAAAAATATCACATGCTCAAGCTATGTTCACCTGGAAAAAATTGCTTAATCCGAATAACCGTTGTATTGTTAAAATGTAGCGGCATCAATGCCGCCACAAGGAAAACCAAGGAACAAAATTTTTACGACAGCAAAAAAAACCGCAGCTCCATCTACGACGAACTAACAACGAAATCCTGCATCGCGCATGTAAAGTTCTCCGTGCGATTTGAACATATACAACAGTCTGAATATCAACTATCGGGCAGTTGCCCACCAGACACAATAACCGTCTGGTCGGAGTATCCTTCCATTTCAGTGGAAGTGTTCGGGACTTTACTCTCTGTACCGCATACCTCTATAAAATAATAAATATCCAAAAATTCAGAATTTCACATATAATATTAGCAGAGTAATCTTAGAGTAGTAGGAGAGAGTCAAATAAATGTACACACATTTAAGACGCTGTAAAAATAAAAAGTACTTTTTTTACTATTTGTAAATCG
This sequence comes from Mamestra configurata, assembly GCA_002192655.3. NCBI lineage: Eukaryota > Metazoa > Arthropoda > Insecta > Lepidoptera > Noctuidae > Mamestra > Mamestra configurata. The sequence continues at coordinate 23,818 of NDFZ01005302.1, forward strand.
GTGTATAAACTACAGAGATTGAAATTTCGGTGACCACTAAAGTTGCAGACGTATTTTCTAGTAGCAAAATAAGATCTCAAATTTCCAGTTTATGTAATTACAGACATTATTTAAGAATCAAATTGTATTTGAAATCAATAATTGTAGTATTTTGAGATCAGCTTATTATATTCATATGTAACTAAGGTTAGTATTTAAGAGACTTCAACTAAATTTGGAGGTTCGGGGCACTAGATCATAAATTTTCCTGAAGAGCAAGGTTCTCTCACTCATTCATTCTTTGACGAGAAGGTCGGCTCCGAGTCCGAGTCGGACAAGTTGGGGCTCTTGGAAGATATGTGCAGTTTTGTGGCGCGCTCGTGAAACTGGCAAATCGTATGACAGACATTATGCCTATTAACTATTTTGAATTAAGATTTATAATTAATGTTCTTTTGTAATTATGATGAATCGTTAAAAACGATTAATTTGACGTATTCAATTATATGCTTATGGATAGAATACAAAAGTTACCAAAGTTTTCCGTGAGCGCAGACAGAGTGTGACGCGCGAAGAACACCGATTTTGCTCTCGTTTCCAAAATTTATTTATTTTTTTAAACACTAAATAATTTTAGAGATTTTGTTTTTTTCTCACTCTCGCAGTCTCGTTGTCGGACTCAATGTCAAAATCTTAACTTGTGGCCTGACTTAGTACGGAAGTTCAATAGAACAAGAAGCTAGCTTATGCTAGTTAAGTTACCAATTACCTGCAACTTACTGTTCTCGGTGTAAAAGTAGTAAAACCGAAAAGAGGAAATTATTGAAAAAACACATTTATCTTTATATGAAGTATATTCTATAAATCATGGTGATACTTATAGAAACAGTTCCTGAGTCTAGAATCACAAAGCGCCACTTGACACTTTATACAAGTTTTATGTGAATGTCCGGCACAGTCAGGATACTTGCATCTTTGTCGTTTCTCGCTCCATAAGCTCCAATGTGACATTTTATCGAGTCTTATTTCGTTTGCAGGGGCTACTTGTCTCTTTTTCTCAATAATAGGCTCAGGACTGGATGAGCTCAGATTGGCCCTGCACAGCATAGCATTGTACTCCTCCAATTCTAAAAGAAAGATTAAAAAGTTAAAAAGGTACACCACATCTCGAGGGATCGGTCTTTCTGCTTTCGTCTCTTTTAATGTACCAGGGCTTTGAGCCATATCAAAATACCATAACAGGCCAGCGCACGGACCAGTTAAAATATATTTCAGTACTCAAAGACATAAAAGAGGTACACGGCCTCTTTGTCCATGATTTGGTACCATTCTAGAAAGAAGGAAAACGGTGTGGTCTTTAAATCAGTCACTAGTTTTTCGAGCGGCTTCACCTGCGTGACTAGATTTTATTTACAACCGTTGTATGATTGTTGAAATAATAAAAATCCCAAAATTCAGGTTATACATATAATATTAGCGGACACTAGAATAAAAATACAGATTATGGTTATTAATTATGCTTTATAAATCGTGGTGATACTGTTAAAAAACAATTTTATATCTAGTATCACAAAAACATTTTATACAAGTTTAATACAAATATTCAGTTCACACAGGATGCTTGCATTTAAGTTGTTTTTTTTTTTTTTTTATTATTTAATATGGGTTTGCTCTTGACTCTAGTCTAGGTCATAGATGACAGAGACAAAGTCGACGATGGAGCGAGCTTACCCAGAAGAAGCCTGTTCACTCTAATTTTGAAGAGATTAGGGTTGTATGCGTTCGGAAACACAGACGCAGGCAGAGAGTTCCACTCCTTTGCTGTGCGCATTATAAAAGACGTTTGGAAACGTTTAGTGCGAATTGGTGGAATAGCAACAAGGTAGGGATGGTAACTTGCAGTGCGTCTAGATGTCCGATGGTAGAAGGGGGCCGGTGGGATGAGATCGTGGAGTTCCTGGACACTCTCCCCGAAGTACAATCTGTAGAAGACCGACAAGCAGGCAACCTTGCGGCGATGAGCCAAGCTGTGAAGCTTGGCATCCACCAGTCTTACGTCGCCAATGAGCCTTTTAGCTCTGTGTTCCACCGAGTCAAGCGCGGCAAGTTGGTATTTAGCTGAGCCATCCCAAAGGTGGCTGCAATACTCCATGCAGGATCGGACTTGTGCTTTGTAGAGGGTTAAAAGCTGTCCAGGCGTGAAGTATCGCTTCACTCTATTTAGGATGCCCAGCTTTTTGGCCGCAGTTTGGGCTTTGTGCTCAATGGTGGCACCAAAGTTGAGACTGGTTGTCAACTCCATGCCTAGGAG
>NDFZ01005302.1:29793-104944 GCA_002192655.3 Mamestra configurata
AAAAAAACCGCCGAGAGTAGAAAATAATTAAAGTACTAATATCGCTATTAAAAAATAGGGGTTGGTGATAGAAGGGTGAAAATTTAGGGTTGTATGTATTTTTTAATGCGACATTATAAAAAAATAAATATGTGCAAAAAATAAAAATAAAAAGTTAGGGGTGGACAACCCTTATCACTTAGGGGTACTTATGAAAATAGATAGTAGCCGATTCTTAGACATACTGAATACCTGTTTATTACATTATTATGAATACAAAAAAAGGTAATGTTTTCAATGGTGATTCAATAGGTTTTTAAAAACAAATTGTGTATCGACAATTTATTGACACTAATTTAATACAAAACACGCACTCTTATAAAAAGTTACTATACCTACTGAACACGTGGTAATAAACCGTGAGGGACATTATTTAATAATTATGAGATTTCTAAAAACTACTGATTTTTATTAAGACTAAGTTTTGCTGAGCCTTGTATCAACACGCTCCTGCAATGTATTACGCAACCACTAGAGGCAGCCTCGAGTCGAGCGGCTGCCTCGACCCGAGACAGTCCAAGTGAAGACGAGATGCCTCAACGTCCTCAACGCACGCCTCGCCATGAGTCAATTCGCCGCCGGCCGAGCCATATTTTATCGGTTTTTGGCGCTCTCAATGAAGCCTCAGTCTGAGCCGTGCGTTTAGTGGAGACGGGCGTGTCGCCTAAGGTCGCAAGTCGTAATGGAGATCGACATCGATACTGCAGTTAAATTAATAAATTTATTTCAGAATTCTCGTGTTCTTTGGGATCCGTTAGATAAAGAGTATTAAGGCAAAAATGTTTTTTTTTGTTCTATTCCCTATTAATAGTGTTAATGACTATAGCTATTAAAGCAGCAGTTCTATTCTAAACTGGATCGTGTCGCCTCACTTTGCATCCGCAACGTGCCTCGACCCTCTGCCTCGACGTGAGCAGTTTCAGTCTGCCTCAAGTAAAGGCTCGGCCTGAGGCCGCTCAAGCTTTAAACTGATTATGCTAAACACTGGCGAACACTATACGCGATACTTAAAGTAACCAAGCACATATAGTTATCAAAGATACATTGCATATAAAAGTTTCTTTAGCACAAAGTTATTAATATTGCCATTTAGGTAAATGATTATGTTTGTTATTTAGTCTTATTACACAGTCCTTATAAGTATAAATTGAAGCCCTGCATCCCTTTTTCCGGTGAGTTGCGCAGTTCCACCTAGCTCTGTGATCTGGGAATAAGTTCTGCCGGTGGAAATTATACCCTGATATTGCAATCATTTTCTGTCCACGCCGGGTCTCAACGAACCTAAATGATTCTGTAAATAGAAAAAGAAAGACACTGTTTAATCTTTACTAATATTTTAAATGCGAAACTTTAATATTTGGATGGATGGATGGATGGATGGATGAATGTTTGTTACTCAATCACGTCAAACGAACGGCTGAACGGATCTTGATGAAATTGGACACAGAGGTAGATAATAGTTTTTATCCCGGGAGTATATTCCCTTGGGATAATTTTTGACATAAACGCGGGCGTTGTCGCGGGCGGCAGCTAGTTTTCAATGAATCAATCGATCGTGGCACATCGCTGTTGAAAATATTTGGCTTTTGTATAGCGTCATCTCAAACGAGAACTCAAATGGAGCTGGACAGTCACCTGAGGGTAAATTGTTTAGATCCACAGCTCCAGTACACAAACGTCATTGAAGCGTATCTGAAAAACAACTTCTCGTAATAACTTAGGAATAAAATAAAATTGAGTTGCGTAATCAATTGCTAGTTTGAATGATAGTCATTTATTCCTTCATTAGTTTAAAAAAATATATGTATTTAAAATTCATCTCTTATCATTTATTTTAAAAAGTAATCGTGGTGTGGAGTTTTATTTAGATTTACTACTTACATTGCCACAGTTAAATCAAAAAGCTTTTATAGTGTTGTTCAATCAATCAATCAATCAAATCGTTTATTTGTGATACATGTAGACTCTTTCACAGAATCTAGTAACATTCATACAATTTAAATATACATATTAACTGTTATTCGATTTCTGGGTTTTTAAGAATAATATAAGACATTGAAATAATAGACATTTATTCATGTACTTACTTATTATATTTCTCGAACTCAATACACAAAACCAAAAACTATATATCACTTACACAAATATACACTACAGTATATAAGCTCCTCGTGTTTCGAAGGTTAGTACCCGAATGAGCTCTTAGGCCTGGTACGACACCCAAGATGGCGTTTCCCCCACCATTATGCCTACGTTCCAATAAACGCACTGTGATTAGTTAGTCGTGCCATCCACGAACACAGTCGGTACTACACTAGTCAATACAGTACTTTAAATATTAAAAACAGATTTGATTTAACATAATTAATTTAATAAAATAGCTACGTAATTTACGATTGATAACATAAATCGGTTACATACAGGTGTTCATTACATCTATATATATAAAAATGAATCCCTATTTCCCTTGGTCACGGCATCACGCGTGAACGGCTGGACCAATTTCGCTAATTCTTTTTTTGTTGTGTTTGTTATTGTCAGGAGAAGGTTTTTATGAAAGAAAATTTTGAAAAAAAGAATACATCCTCATAAAAATGAACCCCTATTTCTCCTGGTCACGCTATAACTTCAGAACGGTTGGACCAATTTGGCTAATTCTTTTTTTTTTGTTCGCCGATGTGATTACAGGGAAGGTTTAAAAACAAAATATGTAGGTAGGAGGTAGGTAGGGTAGGGTAGGTAAGTAGGGAAGGGTAGGGTAGGGTAGGTGGGTAAGTAGATAGGTAGGATAGGTAGGTAGGGTAGGGTAGGAATTGTAGGGTAGGTAACAGTTGACGGGAGCGAAGCCACGGGCACAGCTTGTAATTATATACTTAATAATATTCATTCCATAATCAGCCACTTGGGCATACAAATTATTAAATAAAATATAGGAAAATATGATTTTAAAATTCTAATTAAAATCGCACCGCAGCTGCGAAAAATACGGGTTACTCATCAACGTTCCATAGGAGCCCAGTTCTCTCGAGGTTCATGATTATGTTCATTCATTAGTTTTATGATGTAGTCTTCGTATGTATGTATGACAGCGTTGCAACCTGTCTTGTTCTTAGCTTTATTTCTACCTCTTAAGTGATGTGTCGCACATCGCCACCTTTCTGTCCCGTTAGCACAAGGCTTGTGTCGTTGAAATGTGTATCCTGATAATAATATCATTCTACGCCCTCGATTCGAGTACACATACTGCGCCCTATCACCATCTGCAAAAAAACTTGTATATTATAGGGTTGCGAAATCAATTGCCAGTTATTAAATATAATATTACATACTTCACCGGAGCTACTTCTGAAAAAAAATATCTTATATTGTTTTGTGTTTTTCTAAATATCTATATCATATTAATATTAGGATATTATTACAGGGTTGCGAAATGATAGCCACAGTTGCATTGAAAATAAATTTATTTCAGATTTTAGTGATCTGTCAGTCAGTTCATTAGTGAATGATAAACATATAACTTAGTATGGTGTCGGACATAAAAGAATAGCACCATCCCATCACTTCTCGTGGGTGTCGTAAGAGGCGACTAAGGGACTCGCCAGAGAATGGGCAGCAGCATTCTCTGTGCATTGCAACAGCTACACTGCGATCGCCAACCCGCCTGCCAAGCGTGGCGATTATGGCAAACCCTTTGGGGGAGGCCTATGTCCAGAGGGAGATCACGACCGCTCTCCCGGCCCGCAGCAGGCGCATCGGGCGTCGGAGGAGGGCATACGCTGCCCTCTTCCGGCTCCCCTAACTGGGTCCAGGGGCGGCGGACCTGGGGATGTCCGTCGCCCCCCATTCATCCGGACCCGAGGTGGCGGCGCGTGGTGTTCCCGTGCGCCCCTCTTTGACGTAGCGGGGGGAGTCAAACACCTCACTCCCCCCGCCGACGCGAGGTGGCCCGCAGAGGCGGGCCGGCACCAGTCGGGGATTGCGGAAGTCGCATACGTTCCCGCGATCCCCGACGTAGATGGAAGATGGAACACCGGGGTGGTTTTAGTCAGTAAGAGTCTGACAGACCCCTCCACCCGCCCCAGGATGGAGGATTTCCATGAGGATTTCGCCCCGAAATCAAAAAAAAAAGGCCTATGTCCAGCTGTGGACGTCATTCGGCTGATGGTGATGATGAAACATATAACTTGTCTCAAGGAACCCAATTCCTTTGAGGTTTGTGATTGTGGATATTCGAAGCTTTTAGTATATAGTCTCCGAATGTGTGTATGGCAGCGTTGCATTCATTTCTCTTCTGATGTGTCGCATGATGAGTCACCGAAGCACACCGCCATCTTGCTTTGTCGTTTCGGTACGTTTTGTGTCGTTGAAATGTGTATCCTGATAGTAGTATCATTTTAGAGCCCCTTTTCGAGTACACATACGTCACAGGAGTGAAAACTAAAAAAAAAAATCTTTATTACACTCAGTGGTCGTGAATATGTCTCAAGAACTTGATGCAATTTTTTTATAAACTAACCTATTCTATGGGTTTTATGCCAAAATGCTTCTTCTGATTTAAGAGAGTAATTTTCGATAAAGTAAGCCATGTGTGATCAAAACGCTTATCCTGAGACACATAGAATAATAAACAAGTGACATTTTGTCAGCGACCGCGTTGCGAAGGCGATTGAAAAAACGTCAATAATTTATGATATTGACAATCGCTGTCGTATTCACTAAAAGAAAGGCTTTGTCTTGAGCCTTTGGTAGAAATGTCACCGGAAAATTGCAAATGCAGTTAGATAGTAAAATATCGCGTGAAATCGTAAACTTTTTTGACGTGACAATGTCTAATAAATCGATGAACGCCGGCTGCACGCACGAAAAAGGATGACTCATTGTAACGTTACGCTCATTGTAACGTTACGGTCATGTTTTGTTATGACGTTGTCACGTTAAACTATCGTCCGTAAACCGACTTTACAGACAACCGATTTTTTTTTAATTATACACGGATGTATTGGAAACTATTTAATTTAGATAGGATTTATTGTTTACAAAACGATTTTTACATAATTAATCGAGAAATTTTAATTTAATAAAGGTTTATTACAATCTTACAGAGTCTGCAATTTTCCGGAGATAGTAGTATAATTTTAACATCTTCATCGGGGTAATAGATGAAAAACAAAACTCAAATTCTTTCCAAATTTATATGTAGCTTAATAACATTTTATTACAGGGCTGGGAAATAAATAGCCTCCGTACCACTACAAATAATTTATTTCAGTTTATAAGAGTAACTGACAAACGTCTTAAGAGACCCAATTATTTCGAGGTGCGTGATTATGTACATTCCACACTCTTGCTATGTATTCCCCGTAAGTATAGACGACCGCGCAGCATTTACTTTTTCTAAAATGCGTTGCGCAGCGCCACCTAGCGTTCAATTTAAGGTGTCCGGCTTGGCGATGAAACGAGTATCCTGATAGTAATAACATTTTAGATCCTCGTTTTGAGTACACATATGTCACAGGGTCACCAACTGAAAACAATAAAAGACGTTATTTTTTTTTTTTTTTTGCAAACTACCTTTCGACTGTGGCAAAGCGACTTTTTAGTTTTTTTTTAATCTTTATGAAAATTGTTATCTATAGGTACTATTTTGTTTTATTCTTTTACAATCTTACCTTATAACGCATCAATAAAGGTTGAAACTAAAAGACTTTAGTTTAACAAACACAATTTAATTATGACCAATAAAATGTTAATGTCTGTTACTGTCGCATGTCAATGGTAACACTTTGACTTAAAGCTGGAGTTTTAATAAAATAGGCCAACATATAGGGACTGTTTTCGTCTTCTAAACCCGTAATACAAATAAGTTATTCCCAGATTTGAACTTACAACGAATGGTGTTAAATGTAAAATTATAAATGTAATATTTTTGGCGTCTAGAAAATATTTTTATTGATTTTTAAATTAAAAAACCCAAATCGCTTCAAGTGAGCCTATAAAATAAAATATGAAAAGTTCTCTCTATTTCTCCAGGATACCATCATCAGATCCTGACTTGATGATCATGGGACGACCTGGGAACACTTTCAATAAAAAAAAATCCAAATCAGTCCAACCATCTTCGAGTTATCGGGGAACAAACAAGAAACAAATGTGCCGACGAATTGAGAACCTCCTCCTTCTTGAAATCGGTTAAAAAGTAAAACCAGATTTACACGAAATCCTATTCTGCTTTGGAGGCTTTTCGTGGGCGTGTTCATTTTTTATTTTAATTATGTCCTGGCCCTTAGTGTGTATTATGGATCGACATCCCTTCCCATAGTATGTGCAGAGCCATCTCAGTTTATTATTAGAATAGGCTTCCTGACAATAAAAGGTATATCCGTTCACCACTAGCAGCTTGTTCCCTCGCTTTGAATACGCGAACTTTAATTCTGAAAACAATAAAGATACTTTGCTAAATAAATTAATAAATTTACTATAGTATGATTTAAACTTCATTCCCGCAAATTCATGGAACAGCGGGGGCGTGGGTTGGAGTTACTGCGGAGCGATTAGCGCACTTCACAGCCGCCATTGCGTTACATGCTTAGTGCATTTTTACGCATTGATCTACAAACGACTTTAAGTCGTATCTACCGGACGACGCACCACCTTGTGGGAGCTCCACCACAGGAGAGGGCCGTGTCAGTCCACTGGATGCAGGAACCCCTGCAGTACGGGTAATGTGGCGCCGCATAACAGAGGCGTTTGTTCAGCAGACTTTGATGACGAAGAGTGTCGTATTGTTTTCCAATAAAGTAAGTAACTGAATGTCTTTAAAAAAAAAAACGAATGTCCAGCAAGCAAATGTAATTAAATCACACAATATATAACCTTTGGCCGAAAAAAATACACTGAAAAACTATGATTATTTTTAAGATAAACACGATTTACGGCTACATACAATAACATTTATATGAAGATAGAACATACAATAATGGCTATTTGCTAAAATAATGAACAACTGACTTCTACAATAGCATAGGCGAGAAAAATTTTGACACTTAAGCATTCTACTTTTGAATATGTATAATAAATAATTTTTAATATACAGATTCAACATAACATACATATATTCATATAATTATAAAATATTTTTAAAAATTATATTTGAAAAATATACAATAATTTAAAATGGCATCATCTCACTCCACAACCAGAGTGCCAATTCAACTAATTTTTAAGCAATTTTGCATGTCGGCCGCAATCTGTCGAAAATGTATGGAAATTAAGGCTATTTTGACGGATTGCAACTGAGAAGTGAATGCGGATGTTGCTTAAAATTAGTAAAATTGGCGCTCTGATATTAAAGTCAAGAAATTGTCATAGAGCAGTTTGAAAAAAATCAACTTCAAATTGTATAAATCGTGAGATATTAATATCACGGCTCCTCCGGAGGGGTTAATCGTTTCGGCTTGTCCACTGCTTTACCGCGGATTGTCGAGACATATCGAAAATGTTAATAAACTTTTCACGCAATCCCTTCTTTGCGATGAGCAGTGCTTCTCAAAGTCAAAGTCAAAGCATTTGTTTCAAATAAACCATTATCAGGTACAATGTCAAAGTCAGTCCGTCAAAAACATGAAGCTATTTGCACGTTCGAAAGCGTAGATCTCTATGGAGAAGAACGTGCAAGAAACTCCACGGACACTCTTTTAAATCATTTTATGATTACAAATCCTGGTTACATTAACCTTCTAACGATAGTTCTCGTTTATGAATAATTTAATTAGAATTCAAAAGAAAATATCAATTTTGAAATGTCACCTCTTGGCATATAATATTATTATTTTCTTTTGAAAGTTAAAAAAAAAAAACATTATTTCATTTCAATTTGTCACTTCCTTCTAAATATTTTTTTAGAAAAGCCTCGACATTTCTGGCAGTTTAGTTTACAGAAGCGTTGGTATAACTATTATTAGTAGGTACCCCTATCTTTAGCTATTACACTTTTAATCAACAGTTATCTACACATTTCATCTTCATAATTTTAAAAATAAACTTATCACTTAAACTTTTGTGAATGCATTCGCGACTTGCGAATATACTTCGGAGGATGTATATGATTCTCATTGACGCTTATCACGTGGTCTTCAAAAGTATGTACTGTAGCCTTGCACCCGTTCTGGCTTGAACACCGCCATCGAATCTTGGGACCCGCTGAAGTTGCGTAATACGTGTAATGGTTGAATTTCAACATTCGCTTGCCTTTCATTGATAGGACGAAAACTGGTCCTATTTCTTCGTCTACTGCTGAAAATAAATGTATGTTTTAAGAGTGGGAAAATACCTCCGAGTCGATGGTGTATAATTAATTTCAGTTTTGTATAAGTAAAATTGACGTAGCCACTAGCTATATAGAAATATTTTTACATTGTCAGAATTATTTGCTTGCACACATAAATTTTGTGTTATTAAAAAAACAATATATTCGTAGCAACGTATTTTATTTCAACTAAATTGTAGAAGTTTGAAACAGCATGTTGTAAACTTTCATTTTAAAGGAAAGTAAAGAAATCCACATACATTCAGAGGTTGAATTACATTTTTAGATGTATTTGACGGAATAGTATAACTACATAACAACTATGTACTTATAAAAAGAGTTACAAAAATAAAATATATAAAATCATAGAAATATCTAAGAAAAGAGAGCATAATTATAAACAAAACACATGCGGGGCAGGCTTTGGGGACTGCCGGTAGAAGTGAAAACTCAGCAAAAGCAAAGCATTCGTTGACGATGACGCGAGTTCCTAGATTTTTGTTCACCCAAAGCGTTTGGTGACAATGACGCGAGTTCCATGATTTTTGTTCACCCAAAAAGTGTTCAATGCGCCTAAAGAAGTTTTCACTTCAAAAAATGAGAATCCCCCCAACTTAACTAAATAATTAGGTATTAGGATCCGTCGTTCTTAATGCGGTATTACAGAGGTTTTTATCACAAACATGTAACAAGGCAAGCATTTCAAAGCACTACTTAAAATTTTGTTATTTTATAACACTTTTTACGTAGTGCTCAACTTAAAATATGTAGGCACACAATGACTAATTTTAATTTTATTAAAAAGGGCATAGAGGCACTTAAGCCTAATACCGGCAAAAGCTTAACTCAGACTTTGGTTGCTAAATAACACATATCCTACTAATATTATAAATGTGAAAAATTTAATGTTTGTACAACAATCAGGCAAAAACGGCTGAAGAGATTTTAATAAATTTTGGAACACATATAGTGGATATCCTGGAATAACACATAGGCTACTTTTAATACCCGGAATATGTTTCCTTGGGATAATTTTCGACACTCACTCGCGCGTAGCCGCGGAGGCAGCTAGTATTTCATATAATGGGACCGTGATAGTAAATAACTCGGATATAATAAGATAACTATGGCTGGTGACTGATTTAAAAGTTCCCTTAAATCATCAAATGACTTTTTCCGCTCTGCGTGTAGTGGAAGGGCGTGTCAGACTCTTACTGACTAAAACCCATCCGTGTTCCTTATAAAGCCGTTTGCGTTCCAGGGCCGCGGTCTTTCGAACAAATTCCGCAACCCTGGCAGGCTTTGGCCCTGGCGGGCCCCATCTCCTGTGCTGACATGTCTTTGAGGAGCGCCTGAAACACAACGCGCCATCGACCGGGGCCTGGTTGCGACCGGACAGCGAGCCGTCCGCAGGCCCGCGCCTACGGTGCCCGGGGATCGCCCTGCGACTCCCAACGCCCGGACTTAAGAGTTCCTCAAATTTTAAATATGTGCTCATTCAGTACAAAACTAATACTAATGTCTTCTTAATCAGTGTGTTTATGTTCCCCCTTTCCCCCATATACTTTATTCCCCAAAGTATAGACGACCGCTTTGCAGTTACTTTGCGTGGAGCACTTCCAGCAAACCTTATAGGAATGCTTAAGAGTCGTGTAGTACGTGTGTCCTTTGAACTTCATCACCTTTTTGCCTCTCATTGCCACTATGAATTCTGGTTCTGTAAAATAAATAACAATAATAACCATCTATCAATCAGTCTGCTTATTTTCAAATGTGTTGGGATTGGCTTCCAATTTAACTGAAACTGTCTTGGTGTCGAAGATCGTCTCGTGCGGCCGTTATTATTAAGGCACGAGCTCGACACCAATATGCGTGTGTAAATCGAGCTGGTTTGCCGAAACTCCACATCCAAGCGCGCCACATGGAATTGCTCAAAAACGATGACCAAAAAACAATAGAATGCTACCAATATTGCCGTAAGCAAGAAAATCACTGTGACACGTCTGAGATTTGACACACTGTTTCATGAATGCGAAGTGAACGTGAGCAAGTATCTTAAATGCGCGTTTAAACATAAACGTTGTATAACAGTTCATGCCTAAGGCATTAAGTCTGCCATTTAAATTTGTACATGAAGTTTTAAATTAATTATTTATCATTTGCAATGCTTACTTTAATGAAGTACTTATTAAATTAACAAGGGATTGATCAGGCCATCACAAAATTGAATAAGTAAAATAAAACTTTTAAATTGATGATATTTTATTTCTATAAATTGGTTTAATGTACATTTTTATCTACCTACATCAAATTAAAAAAAAAATCTTATATAATAAGATGAGGTACTTAGAACGTTAGGTAAGTAGGCATGGTCATAAGGATAATATCGTTCATATCAGCCAAGGAAGGAGGAAGGATATCAGTCAAGGTAAATAGACATTTGAAGTCAGAGTATTGCATGCTTTAGAAGTCGGTCCATGGTTGTGTTCGTCATTTATTTTTACAATTTCTTCATCAACAGTGATGATATTCGCTCGGCATCCTCGGGCTCCGTGGGTGGAACATCGCCATTGCTGCTTCGAAGATTTTGAGGGTCTTCCATAATACTTGTACCCTTTAAAACTTATCAAACGATTCCCTTTCTGTGATGTTATGAATACCGCTGTGAAAATAAATTCTGGAATATGATTGGTGAAATTCTACTAAGTCCCAGGTTTTGGAACGAAAATTATCGTAAAAACAATGTGGCAAATTGTCTGCTGTTGTGTTTGGCAGCATGATTTATAAAAATTCAATCGCATAGCTTGGCTTATGTTTAATTTGTGACGCAATAATTATATTTTTAAAACCGAGGGTTTGATTTTGTAGTCCGATTGCTGGCCGATAGGGGATGAATGTGCAAGTATCTATGCACAAAGGTGAGGTATAAAACAAAGGCTACAATTTAAATGCGTACCAAGTAAAATATGTTAACTTCAAATAAAATAAACCCACTTTATACCTCGCCTAAAAACAACAACGTTTTAAGTTCCAAAATAATAATACACTCATTAGAATAATTGTACGTGTTGTATTTATATTCTTTTTGCCTACCAAAATGGATAAATGCTCACCAAATCTTGTTTCCCTTAAATACAATGTTACTTCTGTTACTAGGAGAACTTGGTTGCAAGAGCGAGCTAAGCGAGCTCGTGACTTTGGGCACCCCGACTCGGACAGGTTAGGTTAGAAGGAGATGGCGGGGTCTAGTGAGCAAGCGAAGCGAGCGAATCAGACCTTGTGTCAAAAATATTGCCACAGACTATAAAATTTGTGAGAAAGTAAGAAGGATTATTTTAATATTTCAACATTTATTAATAGCGCTTCCTCGCATCATTGATATGCACTACCTCGGGAACCTTCGGCTTTTTTAGACTTTTCTTTCTTATTTCGTCTGTATTTTCTGGTTGCTTCGCGCCATTGCTTTCGTATTTCCACCTGGTTTTCAACCTTTCTTTTTTTATATCTTATTTTTTCTTTTTCCCTTTCCAAATTGTAGACTGGCTGTTTCTTCATTTCAGCATATCTATTTCTTCTAGCAATTGTGTCTTTCTCTAACCGGTCATTTTCTTGATTTTTTTAGTTCGTGTTTGATCTAAAATATTTAAAACACAATTTAAATCAACTTGTAAATTTATATGAACTAGAAATAAATATAATACAAATATATAAAACTAGAAATAAGTAATATAAACAAATAAATATAAACTAGAAATAAATAAATATAATATATTCAGGGCAGGTATATTTTTTTAAGGGACATACTAAACAAAAGGAATTATTTTGATAATGTTTTTTCATGATTTTCTTAAAACTAAAACAAATTTTGACCTTCGTCCGGCAGCGCTGCGTTAGAGCAACTGAGGAAAGGAGGGGTGGCCTCTCAATCGTGGTAGGTAACTAGTTAAAACATTCGAGAAATACAACTTTGACGGTGCTGCGAAGGCGTTGATGAATTTCGGTTAAAAATCCTTTTATTTATAAATATGTCATTTATTTATTTTTAACATACAAAAAAAAACATGTAAAGTAATAAAATAATGCCACTATGATATCTAATTTATTAACCCGGCTGGCTAGTCATCGCTGAGTTAGGTAGCTGTAACCGAAATTCAGACTCGCCCACCAAAATCAAATGTTCACCTAGCGTTAACTGGAACTGCAGGAATCTACATATTCTTGAAATTGGATAACAACAAAGTTAATTATTAATTCCTATATTTCCTCGAAATTGGATTGCAACAACATTAATTATGAGATCCCGTATTTTATGAGATTAGTCTTACATTCAGGAGTTGTGGGAAATTAAGTTATTACTGAGTTCGAATGTAAAGCTTTATTATAAAATCATTTAAAAACATGGCAATTAAACACGATATTTAAAGAAAAACACGTACTCGTACAGTGGGATGCATGTCAGAAGTAACACTTGTAGCTTAGCCATTTTGCCATTTTAGACGTTGTATACTGAATTAAGCACAAATACATTAATATCTAGCTATAACGTTAAAAGCAGTTCAGAGCATATGTTTATATACCATGTCGTTTCACTGCTATAGTAAATTCGTTGTGAAAAAAGAATAGTATGTAATTCGTCCTGTATAGCTCTCTCTCTCTAACATGACAAGTGATCATTCTGACAGCGAAGAAGTGTCCATTTTTTAAAAAAAGTATGGGATTGACAAGCGCCATCGAAATATCCCGTGATCAATTTTTCGGGTTTGGTGTCCCGATTATCGCCAACGCTTAAGAATTACACTTTGCTTAGGACGGTGGTTCCCAACCTTTTACAATGCACGCCCCTCCATACGATACAGGCCTCCATAAACTTCTATAGATTTTTGTTTGTGCAACGAAGCAATGCAGATAAAAGTCGGTGTGAAAGATTTTTTTTATTCAGAGTTCAAAGTTTCCGCAGACGAAAGTCTATTTCGTGTGGACGTTTTACGACCCCTTGCTTGGTAGGAACACTATTAGAAGCCTACTGCAAGACGAACTGCTACCTCTGAATGATTAGCATCTTTTCATTTTTAGAGCCACCATGCCCTCCCTCCTTTGTGTGCCTCCCAAGTGGGAAGCGTTTCACCGCTTGGCAACCCCCCCGGGGGTAGAGGCTCAAGTCTTTATCGTGGAATGTAGCTTTACTTCATAGAATTTCCTCATTTTGGATGCTTAGAACTAGGTGGATGATTATGCCCTTCTCGTATTCTTATAATTAGATCATTATCTGTGGTGATATCCGCACGGCATCCTCGCGCCAAGTGCGTGGAACAACGCCACTGCCGTCTGCTAGTTTTTGAAGGTTTTTCGAAGTACGTGTAGCCTTTGAAACGTATAAGCCGCTTCCCTTTCCTTGATTCTATGAACTCCGCTGTAACAATAGATTATACTTATTAGTTTGTTATGGTGAACTATCTTAAAGAAAACCAAAGTGAAGCATTCCATTTTTTTATGGATTGGAAATCATCAAATGACTCCTTCCGCTCTGGGCGCAGCAGAAGAGGGTCAGACTCTTACTGACTAAAACCCAGCCGTGTTCATCCTAATGCGCTTTTTGTTCCAGGGTGCGCGGTGACTCTTTCGAACAAATTCCGCAACAAGCATTCCATCTGAGGGACAAAGTTGAAATGTCTGATATGAGTCATACATTAACAAACGTAGTTATATTCGGTTTTAACTGAAAATTTGGTACACGACTTTGTTTTACGTTGCACGATTGTTGCAAACAAATAATGTAGGATCTTGCTGTTTTTACTACTAACCTACACTTAAAACAAGACTTTATAATAGCCATCGCCCGCGGCTCCGCCCGTGGTTCCGCCCGTGTAAAAGTGTCAGAAATCATCCCAAGGGAACATACTCTCGGGATAAAAGATATTCTATATGTTATTCTAGTTTAAAAAACTAATTATGTATGTGTGCCAAATATCCAAATGCTAATATGGTTCTGGTTCTCAGAGGTGTATCTTGACACTGACTATCCTTAAGAGCTGTTGTCATCATCATCATCATCTGCCTAGCCTTTTCCCAGCTATAATCCAGTCAAACCGGATTCAGCTGAATAACTGTATTTTACGTAGAGCGGCTGCCAACCAGACCACCACAACCCATTGACTGGGTAACACGGTACTCCTTGGCAAGACTGGTGTCAGATTTTCTGGTTTCTGATTATCCGTAACGGCTGCCAAAGATCTACAAATGACAGCCGGGACCAACGGCTTAACGTGCTATCCGAGGCACGGAGGAGTCTCGGTATTTTTAGATGGTCACCCATCCTCAGACCGACCTCGGTGAGACCGGACCCGTGTGGTTGTTATTATTTAGCCACGAGCTCCTCTTCTCCTTAAAAGCTAATAAGTGTGATCGATATTTGAGTGGAGTGATGACTTGGAAATGTGTATGCCATATTACACTTTTAATTAAATAATGGGACGTTTGAGTTTGCCCGCCGTGCACAACCACCTGCACCATCCAAGATTTGAACGAGGCCAATGATAGAGCTGTACAGATTGCCCAATACTGGTCAGTATGTCTGACCGACTTCTGAAATTAAAGTTATTTTATAATTTGTAGTGTTTTTTTATTTGCAAGTCGGTTGTATTTTTTTTGGAAAAAAGTTTTGTCTTTACACTTTATATTGCACACCTAACAACACCACTGTAAAGTCACAGGAAAGCACAACACGCAATTTCGTTTACTTGAATGATATAATTTTTTCTATTACCTCCAGCTATTGTGATTTAAAAACCAAACTCCTGAACCGATTTTGATGAAATTTCTATGGCGCCAATTGGACGTATATCCTTTCACATGAAAGAATTTTTTTTCAAATTGGTTCATAAATGACGGAGTTATGAGGTAGCTAACATAAAAAAACAACTGAATTGAGAACCTCCTCCTTCCTCCGCTATCATACGAGTCTTGTGAATCATATCGAGTAGGTCTCCGTAACCTTGCGAAAGTGTATAAAGGTTTGGGCTAAGTTTCCGTTTTACATATCTAAAATGAAACAACTAAAATGGATGTTTTACATTTTTATTAACAAATGGTTTTTTTTTTTTCTCAAAATTTAATAATTCTAACCACATCATTGCGGTCGTTATTGAATATGACCCCCGTGGCATAAGACAGTGCTTTATCCCCTCGGTAGATAATTTAATATTTTTCCCGGAGCGGTTAAATAGCAAGATTGGGCGCTGCTACCTTTTTTTTTGGATAGGAATTCACCGAATTACTCCTTCCGCTCTGGGTGGAGCGGAAGGGAGTGTCACTCTTTTTTTTTTTAAGGATGGGAAATCATCAAATGACTTCTTCCGCTCTGGGTGGGGCGAAGGGCGTGTCAGACTCTTACTGACTAAAACCCATCCGTGTTCCTTCCAAAGCCCTTTGCGTTCCAGGGCCGCGGTGACTCTTTCGAACAAATTCCGCAACCCTGACAGATTAACACGTGCTACGATATTGATATGGTCAATTGGTCACGTCATATCAATATCGTAGCTCTAAGCAATATTGCACATGATTTATTCATACAAACTGGAGCGGCGTGTAATGACGTTTTGCAAATAGCTGATGATTTCAGGATTAGTATATATTGCTCTGACGTCCTGGGACGTCGACGTTCATATACTTCAATTTATATATAAACATATGTGCAATAGCGAACAACGTATCATAACGTCGAAGTTCATGTACGCTGTGCTACAACTTATATGCAAAATCGGTGCAATATTAAACGAGGAGTGTTGATAATTCAGTACAATAGCTATCATTGTCTAATAATGTTGACGTATTTAGACGCCTGCGCTGTAAAGCATAAGGGAACGTTGTAAATGTTAACTAACAACGGCTAATAACGTTAACACTTATTATGAAGTTTTTTGAATGAAAAAGTTTTTTTTTCGTTCTAGAAAATTGAATGTTATTAAAATTACAAAAAAAAAAAAGAAAAGAAATACACTAGTGCAGTATTAGGTTACATCAGACTCATTTACCACTTACTGTTGAGATCAAATAAACAATAAAAAAATATTATGTATTATACATATCACCAAAAAGATTTAAACTTCTATTCGCAAATGCAAAAATGTCCTGTGGAGTTATTCTAGACCTTGATATAACATGGCTACATATTAGACCTACATAGAAACAAATAAATCTCTCTAAAGTTTTAAGTAACAATTGCTTAATTATCTGACAATAAACTCACAATCAAAAAATAACTAGCGTTATAACCCGTGCCTATAATGGAAACCAACCAAGCTGATAATGACGGCTTCGTGGCGGTGCAAAAAAGGAAGTGTCATCAGAGTAGCTGTAAGAACCGCTGTGGCAAGGCACCTACGGAACCAAACGAGAAACTGCGTGCTGCGAAACCAAATATCCTGGTGTATTTCCCATCTCTACTACACCACTGACGCGGAAGACATCGTGAAGTACATGCGCCAGAGGCTGAAATATGCGCCGAGAGCGCAGCTATTGGAGTCGCATCGCAACGTCAACTTCAAGGCGTTTAAATCAATTTTTATTTATTTCTAACTGAAATCTCTTTATGAATTTTGACTACCTATAGCATATATTGTACTTTTATTGTTATTAAATGACATGAAAATTTGTACACCCATGTGATAAAACATGATGAGACAATTTGTGTTAACTTCAGACCATGTTATATACATACCGACCATGTTCTGACAAATAAACAATTATGATTATGATTAAGGCATCTGTGGTAAGCATACCAAAATCAAAATCAAAAGTAATTTATTCAAGTTAGGCTGAGTGCTAGCACTTTTTGAACGTCAAAGTTCTACATAAAGACAGTCCCCCAAAACGCCTGTCCGTCACCACTTCCTAGTGTGAAAGTTTTTTGGCCACAGGATGTGGTATTCCGCCGCTTTCGCGAAGCAGTGCCACCTGAACGTTCGAAGATTGATAGAAGAAGACACAGTTTTTAAGTTTTATTTACTAACACAATTGTTATTATATTTTTCCCAATGTTAAGGTATTTATGTATGAGTCTTTGTAACCTGAAAATAAATGGTTTATTATTTTTTATTATTGTTGTTACAAATCGTAATTAGCTTGGATTATGCCATTCCTCAAAACAAATAGCACACAGTGCTGGTTTATCAGGGCAACCTTTGCATCTAAGGCCTGTCTCTCGTCTGACCTTATTTTTGGCACATATTTTACATTTCTTGTAATTTTTGGTTTTCTTTGACCCTTCTTTAACGGGAATTTTTTCGGGCCAGTGGTCATAACCAGTAATATTGGTATTATAGGTGCTGTCGTCATCATTTTCATCAGTTGGGTCGTTATCAGCATCAGATCCTGTAAGTGCAGAGAGTAATTGATAATAAATTAAATAAAGCCAAATTCTCCATTGTCCACTTAAGGGTTTGGCGTGTTTTCCCGGGATGACGAATTCTCGAGGATTTTCATCGAAAGTTCCTTCTCTTTTTGGCTCATTTTTAAAACTAAAACAAATTTTGAAAGTTCGAGATGTTGTGGAACAATAATCCAACTTTTAAATATTAGTATGGCCAGACACCGTACCATGACGTCGTGTTTAATAAATCGAGTTTTTGATGGGCGTGATAATACGTTGTGCCACATTATATCTACCAAAATGTGACGTACACATACGTTGTTCGTATGAACGTGTTAAATGACTTGACACACGCATGTGAAAAAGACAGACAGAAGACCATTTATTCTTTAGTTTTACATAAGCACAGACAACACGAAGAACAAATAAAAAAAACCAGCGTTGAAAGAAATCTATGGCTGTTACTGGAGTTTATTTACTATCTAAATTTTGACAACGGCTATGCTCGCGACATAATCAAATTGTCCCAACGGAACGTTCTGTGGGGATAAAACAGTATCTTGTATCATGACCCCTTATCATCATCTTGCCATTATGATTCCGTTGTGAAAAAGGGATAGCTCTATTCGTCCTGTATAGCTCCGTCTCTTTCTCACAACGGATCATGATAGCATTGGCACGGCATAGTAGCAAGCCATGGTCTAATCGTTGGGAAAATGCATGAAATCTATATTTAAGTAGCTTCTTATTTTCCTTCATTTGTTCTTCTTATTTATTACTTCAGGTTTATTTTTAAATTGTGTTATTAAATAAAATCCACTCCAGCACTAGTAATAATTAATTATTGGAACAGTTGATTATTTTATTTTATTCATTCTAGGAAAACTTACAGCATTACATTAGAAAGTAACAATAGTTAAAAAATGGCCTTTTACAAGTTTTAACGTTTATATATATATATATATTGTGAATAATTAAAACAATCTCACGAAAACAGCTTAGAAGTAACGCAAATACGCTCAAACCAAGCTCAGAAATATAAAACAACAACTTAGCAGAAAACAGTGGTTAAGTTATACTAAAAAAGCAATCAGACAAAACTTTCTTTACTTTTTTAACGCTACTGGTAAACAAATCAAGCTCGACATCCTGACACACCACATTAAATGTACGACAAGCTCTTATCATGTACGAGTTCTTTCTGTAGTCCGTTTTAACTTGAGGCACATGAAGGAGACGCGGTCTACGCAGAAACGCACACGGTACACGAAATCCGATTTTGCTCACCAACTCAGGAACGTCAGTGGATCCATTCATGATGCTAAATAAGAATTAAATAAATTATAAAACATAAAATTCATTCAAACACAAAATAAATTCAACTAAAATTATAAAGCATTAAATTCATTAAACACAAAATAAAATCAGGTTGGTAAACATTACATTCATTAAAAATAAAAATAAATTAAAAAAATATTCTCATCTCAAAACATTCAAATTAGGTGGCGGGTGACTATGATCGTCATCCACATTTATGATTTCTTCCTGGAATGTTGATTGACGCTCGGCATCCTTTCGGTAAATGGGTAGAACATCGCCATTTACGCCGGGCAGTTTTTGAAGGTTTTCCATAATACGTGTAACCTTTTAAACGAAGTAGACGCCTTCCTTGCCTTGATTCTATGAATTCCGCTGAAACAATAGATTGTATTTCTTAGCTAGCAATGGTACGCAATACGAATGATAAGCATAAAATATATTGGCACAATTTACATTGGCATAACGAAATTCAGCATAATGATCATTACACATAATATTAGGCATAAATGTTTTCCCATAATGCTTGTTGCCATAAATACTGCTAGCATAATAATAATGAAGTATAATTTTAAAAAGCATAATGTTATAAACGGTAAGTTTTTCATTTATACAGTTTACGTTGATATAACTCATACAAAAACAAACATGTTCGCGGCTCATGGGTGGCCCAAGGGCCACCCTCGCCGCACCTTAACCTATTCCAAGCCTTTAAAATTTATGCAACTCCAACTTATGCCAAAGCATATAAGAGTAAATGATAGTTATGCTAACCTTTGCATTATGCCAAAGCATTATTAAGCAGCAGTATTATTATGCTAATAAAAGTTATGCGAAAACGTTATGCCAAACTATATTATGCCATAAAATTTTATGCCAAGAGGGGTACTACCCGTTAACAAAACCAAAGTGAAGCATTCCATCCAAGATACAAAGTTGGAATATAATTTTCATAGTAAGTACTAGCCTTCCGTTGATTTGAATAATGCCGATGTAATAATAAGTAGTAAGAACAAGTACCGTATTACCCAATCAATGGGATGGTGAGGTCTGGTAGGCAGCCGCTCCACGAAAAACACTGGTATTCAGCTGAATCCGGTTTGACTGGAAGCCGACCCCAATATAGTTGGGAAAAGGCTAGGCAGATGATGCTTTACTTACGCGGCGGACGGAGCTCCGGCAGGATACCATGGCGATATGGAAACGGCGACTGTCGCAACCCAGCGCTGGGCACGCCACAATTGCGGCGATAAGACCCCTCTCACCTTCCGCCTGACGCAGGTACTCACCGGACACGGTGGTTTCGGGAGGTACCTGTTTCGGATTAAGCGGGAGGACACGCCCGGGTGTCAGCACTGTGAGTATAGCCCGGATGACACAGTGGAGCATACGGTGGAGATCTTTGGGAGAGAGCTTGGGCTGAGCACCGCCGTGTCCTCGTCGAGGCGATCGGGGGCGGCAACCTCTCGCGTCCGGCCCTGGTTGAATTCATGGTCCGGAGCGAGGAGGCTTGGGAAGCGGTCACCTCCTTCTGCGAAGCAGTAATGCTAGCGAAGGAGGAGGCGGGCCGCGCGAGGGAAAGGCAAGGCCTTCGCCCCAACCGCCGCAACAGGAGAAGACGCCCCGGGCGTCGGGAGTCGCAGGGCGATCCCCGGCCACCGTAGGCGCGGGCCTGCGGACGGCAAGCATTGGTTGGCACGCTGTCCGATCACCACCAGGCCCGGGTCGATGGCGCGTTGTGTTTCACGCGCGTCTCAAAGAGATGTCAGCATAAAAGACGAGGCCCGCTAGGGCCAGAGCCTGCCAGGGTTGCGGCATTTGTTCGAAAGAGTCACCGCGGCCCTGGAACGCAAAGGGCTTTAGAAGGAACACGAATGGGTTTTAGTCAGTAAGAGTCTGACACGCCCTTCCGCTCCACCCAGAGCGGAAGAAGTTATTTGATGATATCCCATCCTTAAAAAAAAAAAGATGATGCTTTACTTATTGAGCGAACTAAATTTGGAATGTCGCACATGATGTAGTTAACTCTAAGGGTACTCAGCCACCAAAATGTGAGAAGTAGCGAAGCGGTGCTATGAAACGGTGTGTTGCTTGGTGGTGCCGAGCGGTCTCTGATCAGCTCACACACATCTCTCGCACTTTTTTGTAAAATACTAAAGCTATTAAAACTTTAAAAAGAAGCCAAAAGAGCTCCTACTTTCAGCAATAAAGATATCGAGTAAACAACAAAAAGTAATTCCGGGTTTTGAAAGTAAAACAGAATTCTTTTAATTTTATTTTATTTACGCATTGACGCACACACAAAAAAAAAATATAAAGAAGAATACGAAACATAGTTAAAGAAGAACACAAACAATAAAGAAAAAAAAGATTTTTTTTTTATTATTTTTGAAAAATTTAAGTAACAAAATGTGATAAGTAATGTGTTTGAAAATTGCTTAACATTATTGTCAATCTTTGACCATTGTAACCATTGACATTTGTAAGTACGTTGGGGTATTTGTTACGCTACTTCTTTCCAGTTAAAATGCTAACAAGCAGTGACAATCGAGCGTTTTGGCAGACTGTCCTTATATAACCTTTGACATTAAAACAGTGCGTTTTTTCGTAACTAAGTCTCTTAACAATAGGGATGTTGCCTGGGTTAAAAAAAATATGATTCTATTTAGTCCGTCAGTTAGATTATATTATCGAAAAATTTTGGATAGGTACGTATTTTTTATTTTGTCAAATTAATAAAAAAATACGAAGACAAAAACTTCTTCCTCGGGGGCTTGTAACGTCACTTTCTAGTAAAAAGTGTTCTGGTAGGTGATGTCATACGAGTTTTCAAAGCACTGTATTACTGTGTTTTTTGTTTACGTGTCAAAAGATTTATTTCTTGGAAATCTAGCTGATGGAATTATTAGTTTTTTTTGTTGGTCAAATACCCTAATTGTTTGTGCAATTAAGAACTTGACCATTGAAGTCTAAAACGTTGTTCGGCGTAGATACGTGGGGCATACTGAAAGTTTCTGGATCTGGCCACTTAGAATAAAAGGATGAAAAAAACAATTATGCGATTCGAAAATGGAACTCTTTGGGAACGTGTTAATGTTTTTTAATTTGCGAGACTGTCATTTGTTTGTTCATTGCCGCGTCCTTTCAAAAATTGTTTGTAGGTATCAAAATGAATTTAACTCGTGAATATTTTCATTCAATGATTTTGTATGGTTTTCGCTATGGCTTAAGTCAACAAGAGAGTTGCCAGAGACTTTAATTGGCATTTGGCGATGAAGCACTATGTTGCAGCTCTGTGTATTCGTGGTTTGGAGAATCGTCGTGATCATCTCTATGATGAGGTATGTGAAGGTCGGCCGGCGCCTATTGGCAAAAAAAAAATGAATAAAAAAAGTATTTGTCACATAATTTGTACTTTGTTGGGCATTGGAATGATTCAGTGCAAAACATTTTACATGTGCATCTGAAGGTTCGGAAGCTTTGCACTCCATTGATACCGTATGACTTAACGGAGGACCAGAAATGATTGCGTGCCGGAAAATGATAAAATTAACGGAGGACAGTCATTGACTGTCTATAATATCGTGACAGATGACAAAACCTGGGTGTACTGCTTTGAACCCGAAAGAAAAAGCCAGTCGTCAGAGTGGGTCTTTCCTTTTGAAGATTTGCCGGCGAAAGTTAAGAAAAGCATAAGGTAAAAAAATAGTTGCGTCTTTTTTCGGCAAATCAGGACATTACACTACAGTATCGTTGAAGATCAAAACACAGTGACTGCAGATTGGTACGTCGAATCTTGTTTGCCCAGAGTCTTAGAAATAGTTTTTTTTTTGTTTATTATGGGTTTGCTCTTGACTCTAGTCTAGGTCATAGATGACAGAGACAAAGTCGACGATGGAGCGAGCTTATCCAAAAGAAGCCTGTGTAGTTCGCGAAAAGCGTCCACGAAGCAATGACCTTCTTCACCACGATAACGCATCCTCGTTAACGCATTCGTATTTGAAGGCTTCAAATGTGAAACTGATGACGCATCCGCCTTCAGCCCGGACCTTGCACCTGCAACTTCTTTTTGTTTGCAAAAATTAAAGACAAACTTAGAGGCATACGTTTTACGAGTCCTGAATTGGCGGCGAATGCGTTCCATGAAGCCATTGAAGAGATCCCAAAGGAAGACTGGTCAAACTGCTTTGTACAATGGTTTAAGCAGATGCAAAAATGCATCAATTGAGAGAAAATATACTTTAAAAACCGGCCAAGTGCGAGTTGGACTCGCGCACGAAGGGTTCCGTACCATTATCTATAATATATATAAAAACGGCAAAAAAATCATGTCTGATGTATGAGAGCCCCCTTAAATATTAATTTTATTCTGTTTTGTAGTATTCGTTGTTATAGGGGCAACAGAAATCCATCATCTGTGAAAATTTAAACTGTCTAACTATCACGGTTCATGAGATACAGCCCGGTGACAGACGGATAGACAGATAGACGGAGGACAGCAGCAGGACTCTACTGCAGGAAGTCTTTGAAAATTCTTTTAGGCTTAATTATTAAAGAAACTAAACAAATCATGTATAACACACAATAATTGTAACATATGTTTTCTTTTTAATAATTTTATTCTTTTTTTTTAATAATAGGGTCACCCTTTGGGTACGGAACCCTAAAAACAATAAATGTTATGTAAGTCTTATATCTAGTCTTATTTATCAGAATCCAGAAACTTTCAGTTTGTCCTAAGTAACACAGTCGGAGAATGGTTATGTTCTTTTTTTCTTGTTATTTTACCATTTTTTATGATGATGTGCCCTTTGCATCCTCTTGCTAAATGGGTAGAACAGCGCCATTGTTGGTTTGTGGTGGTAGTGGGCCTCGGATAATAAGTGTATTCTTTAAGACGAAGCAGGCGCTTCCCTCTCTGTGATATTACGAATTCCACTATAACAATATTTCCAGGATTATAATAAGTAGTTGAGTTTTGAGAAAAGTTAAAAAGCGTTTGTACCGAGTTTGACGGTTTTGAAAAATAGTTTTCGTTTTTAGTGAGGATTTTTTACAGTGATAGATATGAAGTATGTATACGAAAGATGTTATGCCCGATTTCGTAAATGAAACTGGTATTTATAAAATACCAGTTTTATTTTGGAAACTGGTATTTTATGGTTTTTTTGCAACAGTATTTTGGAAACTGGTATTTCATAGTATATTGGTAACAGTATTTTGGAAACTGGTATTTTATAGTATTTTGGTAACAGGTAGTATTTTGGTGTTATGAAATTAAATATAATAGGTAGTACGAGTATCAATAATAGAAAAATCTCTTTCGTTAAATTTGTTTATTTTGACGTGATATTGGCATATACAAACTTTATTTTATAGATTAAATACTAATGAATACAAACTTCATCATTAACGATGGTTGCATACGATGCAATACAATCAATCGATACTGGCTTTATTATTATTTATTTATTTCGGACTAGAGTGATCCATATGTTTATGAGTAAAAACTTACACACTATGTTAGTACTTACACTAAATTAGGTGCAAATACACAATTAATCAAATCATTCAAAATAAAATATTCAATTTAATTTACAATTTTACAAAATTATTATTGAAAATTAATTAACTTTCTTGATATTATGTGTAATTATTATTTATTCATAATCGAGTTACAAGACTACTTACAATATTTAGTCACACAGCTACACTTACACTTATTATAATTTTCTAACCGGCATTTGAACAGCAACAAATGCGTGGAAATAATCAGTACGCGCCATCGCGAACATCCCTGATGCGCTACAGAAACGAGGCAGCCCCAACACCGCCCGGAACGCGTTGTTGAACTGGTGTATGCCCTTTCAGTATAGTCAACCCACAGGCTGCACGTGTACAGGGATGTGCAGTACGCTCTAAAAAGCGTGACCTTCACACCAGTGCGATGCGAGAACCTGCGGGCTATCATGTTGGCTCCCGCTCAAAATTTGATAGTCTATATTATAGACAATTTCTCGGAGTCATTCCAAAAATTGTGGACTGACATAAAATGGCAACCAATCAGAGCACAAGTCTACAATTTATCCGTTTTCATGTGATAGTAAACCTGGAAACAAGGCTCTTATTTGTGTGTTTAGATACGAGCTCACGCCAACAAAGACCAATGAGGGGGGCTAAGTTTCGAATTTAACTATCACACAAAAACAGGTTGTTGACCAGAGTGCTGATTGATCGCCAGTTATGTCAGTCCACAATTTCTCGGACCGGCACGGAGATATTATAGACTATCAAATTTTAATGCGTAAAAAAGCATTCCAAATGTTCAGTTGCCAATTTATCGAGAGTTTACAATCTCTCAAGTTATTTTATAATCTTACGGAGTTTGCCATTTTCCGGTGACAGATCCATTACTATACATACGTGTACTAGATACAATTTTCAGTAGGCCGGCAGTTCAGCTGACCGTATGTCAATCGGTTTTTAACAGAAGAAGAACCTAGATGACTTGGATAGGGACAGCGTCATCAATTGATATTATAAAAAAACCCTAATATGGATATGGAAATACCCATAGATATAAAAATATTAATTCTATTTAGTCCGTCCGTGAGATTTTAAAAAAGTATTGGACACGTATTTTTCCCTTTTCATATCGATTAAAATTGTCAAAAATAAGGCGCATCAAAGTTAAGGAGTGGGGGCTGGTGACGTCACTATATAGTAAAAAGTGTACTAACGCGTGACGTCACGCGAGCTTTCAAAGCACTGTATCGTCTACGTAAACATTTTTGGTTTACGAGAAAAAAGAAAAAAAACGTGTTCAATATTTCTTGGTAACCTTACTGATGGACCAATTAGATTTATTCAGGAAAATATCCTATCGAAGACGCTAAATGTACCTACAAGCCGTAGCTACCTAGGTCATCTATGGTATATTTAATGCTGGTTGAAATGTCCTAATTTATTGTAAAACTAACTGACAGATAGCATCAATACGATTATCTAATTCAGAAAAGTTAAGATTTTTTTCCGACAGTGTCTTCAGGAGTTCTTCAAAAAGATGGTTACGCTGTGTGATGTCGTTTCCTTTGGCATCACAAGGTTTTTTGGTCGGCTGACAAGATTTTTTTTCGGATACTGAAAAGAAAATATTATAATTACATTAAAACATTTATGAGTAAGAACTACAAAATAGACAAAAACATTCAATAATAGGTACTAAAGTGAACTTAGTCACTATTTATAATTTCAATATACTTACCTAGAATCTTGAATGAAACAAAATAAAAAAGCGAATTAAGGAGTGGAACTCTCTGCCTGCGTCTGTGTTTCCGAACGCATACAACCCTAATCTCTTCAAAATTAGAGTGAACAGGCTTCTTCTGGGTAAGCTCGCTCCATCGTCGACTTTGTCTCTGTCATCTATGACCAAGACTAGAGTCAAGAGCAAACCCATATTAAATAAAAAAAATTAAAAAAAAATCAAATATTAAAATTTATTATCTAATTAAAACATGAAGTATTTCATGGCACATTTTTATTACAAACAAAAACTTAAACGAATAGAAATTCCATGTAGTAAAGACTCCCGAAGAAGCCGCAACGCGTCATAGCGACCGTCCTTAGAAACGGTTGCAAACACACATTGTCGTTTGATACATAAACTACGGATATAGATTAGTTATTTGTCTGTATCTAAGTGTACCTAATCATATTAGATTCACACAAAAATATCCCGGCCCAGTTACGGCCAGTGAAAATACTATCTTACTTGTAAGTAATTTGGCTAAAATAACACAAAGAAAAATTCATAACCAACGTATAAAAACATTATTTTAAAAGATTTTTGTACCAACATGTTTTATTATTTTCTATACCTAATTTCAAACATAAAAACCACTTCACAACTGACTTTTAATTTGATCCACAAAACATTTTAATAAAACTAGTAAAAACACAATTATGTAACAAAATTATGTTTTTATACGTACCTATTTCATTAACATTGTACCATATTTTAATTTAAATAAAGTCACCATAGTAAGTCGAAAAATTCTTTGAGCTCGATTAATTTAAAAAAAATATTGGTGCTTTATCGAACATCACTAAGAAAAAGATAAAAAAAAACAAAATACCAAAAGAAGCTATACCTATAACATCTGGCGTATGGCTATAGAAAATAGGTGTGTTTTAACATTTATTCCTAATATAAATATTAACTTACTTAACCAAGGTCCATATCAAAATCATTTGTGGCGAAACTTAGTGTTATCAAAAAATGTTACGACAAAATTTCTATCATGATGCACGAATCCATAAGTCCTTAAGCTTAATCCGTAGGTTTTTTTTCAACGGCTTTGCTGTTGCGGTATATTCCATAAAAATCGTGCACCTTTTTGAGATAACAAGTGGTCTGTGATAGTCTCAGTGAGAATTTTCGCAGCAAGCAATTGGATCAGTATTTCCAGACATTATCTTTTACAAACATATACTCCTATAGAAACAAACACACAAAAAAGTAACTTCTTTGCAATAAACAGTCCGTAGATCATAGATAAATAAATAATTACTCGCATAGACGTTAAACAAGATGTTTTGAAACAGTTGCTGATGGAGAATTCCGGCTACAGCCTACATGCTTCAAAAGACTTCTTACCGAAGCACACTCGTATCATCATAGACCAAGACTTTGCTTACATTCTGCGGTCGATGCTCGTGTATCCCATTCACAGCGATCACCAGGTCATCTAAAGTGAAGACATGAGCGTGGCATCCATTTGGTGAGTGAGTGGAACATCGCCATCTTTTTTTATTTGACTTTGAAGGCAGAAGTGAGTATGTGAAACCGTTCACTTGGATCATTCTCCTGCCTCTCTGGGAACGCACGTATCGTACTGAAAATGAAGTTAAAAAATGTCAGGAAAGATTTTTTGGGAATCTTTGGTTTCAGTGAGTAAAGGAATTTATGTATCGATTTTATACAAAAAACACGTTTTTTTTTTCCACCAGTAACCCAGTAATCAGTTCCCTGTAACCTCAACTGTAGGATATTTTTTACTGGATACAAAGTAGTGGCACCCAGCTTCAGTGTAGCTGTCGTTATCAAATCAGTATTACCGGAGAATGCTTCCAACAGACAAAATAATGTAATCTCTTTATGATGATATTCATCATCATCACCCGCAGTTCGACTTCGCTCACTGCTGGCCTATGGGCCTCTCTTTTCCTGTAATATTTCTGTTTCTTTTTAACACGCTTTTATTAGCTTGATTTTTTATTAATTTAGATTGATTTAATACTATTCAATCTTGTGCGAAATGTGTAGGATAAATATTAATAAGGATAATAGTTGGTAAATGTAAATTTTAATAAACAAAATATAATAAACATTAAACATAGGCACAAAATGGCTTAAAGACTAGCAAAAATACTTATTTTCATACGTATATATAAATATGGAACTCTTAATTATTTTCTTATAATCTATTTTACAATACTATCTTTTGGCAAATTCGTTCACTGCCACAGCACTATTTAGTTGACATTAATTTATGTATTTAATACTTTACGGACACATGTGCAGAGGCGGACTTAACGCCTTAGGCCAGCCGCAATTATAATATACAATTGTCAAATCAATTGAACAGTTTAGTCGAGCGTAAGAGCGCTAAAATACATAAAGCTGTCAATCGATAGTTGACTGATTAATCAAAAAGCGATCGATGTATTTATTTGATTTTTTTGTCGAGAAACTATCTAGATGACAGTATGCGGATCTCTAATGTTCTCCACATACTTTGGACGCATAACTAAATAGAGGTTCGATTAAAATTGTATGTATGCGGCCGGTTTTCGGCTATTTAGTGCACATTAGATTTAGAATGGTAACATTAATTTGCTGTCAAGTAACTGAATAGGTTTAATCGAATCCCTTCGTTTACGATCATGTCTATGGTCCGGATTAACAGAAACGATGATATCATCGACAGTCTTGATAGCAGCTTTGCAACCATGTCGATGGTGAGTGGAACAGGCCCATCTGATCCTGCTTCCGTGTGCACGAACTTGGTAGAAGTTGTGTCCTTTGAGCCTTATCATCCTCTTGCCACGGCGCGAGATGGTAAATGTTGCTAGAAAGAGAGGGATATATTCGTTATTTTTAATAAATACTTACGGAATTTCCAAGATGTTTTATTGCTTCAAGTGATTTTCAGGTTTTTGGTGCATGCGTTTTATGTGTATATTTTTCACCAGACTGCTCTAGACGGAGAGAAATATTTTTGGACAATATATTTGTAGGTATGTTCTGTATGTTTCTTTGTCTACTCGTTTTTCACCACGAAAGTTTCCAGAGAAATTCTTTGCTTGTTTTTTTTTCTCACAAAAAAGTAAATAAAATACATGATAAACTTCAAAACTTAGAAAACCCATTTTAATAACCGTTTTTAATGAACATAATATATTTTGAGTACCTACTAAATTAACAAGCTTAACAAATATATTATCACATTTGATTTTTTTTTTTCATAATTCATTTAACAAAGAAATACAAGAAAATAACAAGCTTTGCTCAATTTAAGAATAATTTCAACATTTCTAAATTCAACAGTAGTAATAAAATCCCACAAAAAACTTTAAACATTAAAAAAATACTAAATTCTAAGTCAGACTAAGGTCTGAAATGCAAGAGCTATTGAAACACAGCAAAAATAGAATAGAAGATACGGAAAACCAGAATTAGTCAAGGTGAGTTAAAAAAAAAACACTCGTGCGAATCAGACCTTAAAATTATAAACCTTTCATACTGAATGCTTTGCATTAACTTGTTCAATTTATATAAAAATTTGGAGTTTCTCACTAATGGCAAATTCAACAAAACTTATATTCAACTAATGAATCTCTTATCGTGCTAATACAATTTTGACGTATGTCAGTATTCGTATTCAAAATCATTAAAAACTTTATATTTATTTTTGAAATATTCATTACTTAATCACAAAATATAAATATGATCACATTGACATTATCGGGCTGTCCAAATACAGGTCAAGATTTTTTAATTAAATTTATCATAAAGCCTCTTTTTTTTTAATTGTGCCTATTAACACTAAATTATAGTTATCCTTCACTAAAGCTCTTGATTTCATTTAAGATACCATCTGAAAAATCAGCCTCAGATCAAGATAAATTTGTACTAATCAACTGCTACTTTTTTCAATCCACTGAAGCGTAGGATCGTGGTTGTGTATTTCGGATAGACTAACTATCTTATATTCTATGGTCCTCACAGATGCCCTGCAGCCTTTGGAGTGGTGAGATGAGCAGTACCATCGGACGTCTGATTTTCCTTCGTACCGATTACGACAAGAATACTTGAAGCCGTTGTAATATAGCTGGCGCTTGCCACGAGGAGTCGTAAACACCATTGGTCCTGGAAAGAAGATATAAGTAATTAAGAAACAGATTTAAAGAACCTAGCATTGTCATGACTAGAACGCAAAAAGGTTAAAAAAGAAAATTATCATGGGACTCTCATATGAGAAATAATGTTGGTTGAGATTGACGCAGATGTGGAAAGGAGAGTGACTGTTAAGGACGAGGTGAATGTTGCCATAAAAGCGGTTGTTGTCAAACAATTATTGACCAAAAAGGCGTAAAAAGACATAAACAAGTATTCGATTGAAGGTTTTGCTCATTTGAATGGAAGTGCTATAGGGTGTTGCAGTAAGGACATGAAAATAATAGATATGCTTAGTGTAAACGATATGAATGTGTATGTTATTCTAGGAAAAGATTTCATAGAAAAGAGGATGTAGTGACAGTTTCACTGTTTTTTTAAGGGTAATTTTATACTGAAAGGTTCATGTAATAAACAAATGCGGGTTAGTGTTAAGACAGACAGAAATAGAAACAAAAGAATTTACATTTAAGAAAACTTTTTTTCCAGATCAAAAATGAGTATTAAGATTACAATAATTAGGTTTATATATATATATATATATATTAGAATGTTGTTTTAATACAATACTACGTGAATAAAGTTTTTTTTTTAATCCATGCATTTACTTTGTTTATCATTTTTAGAGTACTTTACAATTCCAAATAAATCAGTTATATCTTTCTTACTGACCAGACTAATAGTTTGGATCAGTCTTGCACAATCACAATCGTTTTATAAACCCTCACTTTCCAAATACCATTAATTTTGTTTTTTAATTTTAAATTTCAAGAACATTTCTACCATGATAACAAGATTCTTGCTATATTTTTTAAATTATATAATATGACTTGTAATAATCTATCATCTTGCCCCGCATGCATGCATGAGCGGACCTTATGGCTGCGTCAGCGAATGATGTTACCGTTGCTGAGTATTGGGCCAAACATAAAATTGTATACCACAATTTATAACTAAAAATACTTGATGTAAACCTCATCAGGTCCGGTTCGAGATGACTACATATTAATTAGAAACGAGTTTTTAACCCTATTCGCTATATCTTGCAAACACACAACATTTATATCACACTAAGCCTAATAAAGAATTTTAACATAATAATAAATTCATGCACTAATTGCATGGACACAAAACTGCTTAAAATTAAAGAGATCATATTATCATTATCTTAATGAATAAGTGAAGTTTTTTGAATACTATATTGAAGAATTCTATAAATACTTATTATCCTAAGAATATTCGTAATATATGTGAAAATATTTACGTTTTCCCAAAATCAAGCCTGTAAGCATATGATATAATTTTATGTAGTAAAATTGACAAGCACATTTCTACTATGATTTTTACTACATATATGTATTTTTTTTCAAATTATATAACACGACTTGTAAGAATCATTTTTCATCTTGCGCCGCATGCTCTGTAACCTGTACATGCGAGGACCTCATGGCCAAACCTGTACAGAATGTGACGCATATCTTTTCAACTTGCATAACTTTTGTAATTTAGTTTATTTTATTTTTTTGGTATGCGTCATGCTTGTCGCAAATAAAATCTTTTTCTTTCTTTCTTTCTTTCTATCAGGTTCGCTTCGAGATGACTAAATATGAATTAAGTACGAGTACTGAGACCTATTGACTATATCTTAAAGACATACAACATTTATAACACACTAAGTGTAATAAAATACATTAAGAATTTTGTAACAAATACGTGCACTGACTGCATGAACACAAAAGTACTTAAAATTAAGGAGATCATATCATCTTAATGAATAAATAAAGTTTTTTTTAATACCTACTGTATTATGAACTCAATAAAAATCCTAAGAATAATTTCCAATATTAAGCTAAAATACATTTTGTTTCTTAAATTAAGCCTGTAGGCATATGATATATATATATATATATATATATATATATATGTTTCTTTCCATTCTTTATAATACATGGTCACCTTGGAGGCAATTCTCTTTAACGTTTAAGCATGATCATTAAAAATAAATAAAAGGCACGCACGTTTTTTGTTCTACATGTTTTGATGGAAAAAATCAACATTAATTAATCACAAGATAAGTGATGCAATATATCCGAAAAAAAAAGGTTTTTTTTTTTTCTCGTGAAACTTTTTCTATTGACGATAATTACTGATTGCGTGGAACAAAAATACGCCACTGTCTCCCAAGTTACCTTATATACTGATAGCGGGCTTGTACTAGGTATCATTAACAACTCCAACGACATTCTAGAGGTCGCAGAGTAACAGTTCTTACTTTGAACGAAGCACGCTGCGTTTGTACTTGAATGGCATCTCGCAGTGTATTTCAGAACATTTAGAAATACTTCACCCAGCTTTTTTGTGAGACTTCTATAGTAATTTTTATTTATTGTAGTTTTATTTTTTATTTCCTTTGGGCATGTTAATTTGGACCTTACTAGCCGGTACGAAGTATAATGTGGTTAGCGCATTTTCTCCTGGTCTTTTGAAAGTCGCCGACCGCAGTAAAGAACTCGCAATGTTTAAAGTTCCACTGGTCCCTGCTTCAACGGAAACCGAATGGTTGAGTTGCGAACTGGTTATTGTAGGGGCAGCTGTAACAGTCCCTGCATTAGCGGAAGACGTACGGGTAATTGCGGAATCCGTTATGATCCCTGCTTTAGCGAAACCTAAGACTTTCTCCGCTTCTCTGAAAGCTCCGCTGGTTATTGACGAGCCCGCATTAGCCCCTGTAACTACAGTACCCGCACTGTTTACTGCTGAGTTGATGACCGGCTTGGTAATTGCTGATCTCGCATTATACCCAGCAGCCAAGCAGGCGCCGGGTATTGCGTAACCCACATTAATCTTTGGTTCAGTGGTTCCCGGGCCGTACTGTTGCCTGCTGGGTAAAGTGGCCGTACTGTTGCCTGCTGTTGTGAAAGGCGCACTGATACCAGCTGTTGCATCAAATATTGCACTGTTTTCTACTGCAATGGGTCCAGCACAATTCCCTGCTTCATTAGAAGCCGCTCTATTCTCGTGAATGAGTTTGACTGGTGGTGCAGGCACATTAAATACAGATTTGTTTTGGCAAAGTAACCGCGTGGTCCAGACTGTATCGCCAGCATTGGAAGCCACACTAGTACTTGTGCCAATGTTAGTCTCAGCGTTCTTTTTGGGCCTTACTAGCATGGAACCCCATCCGATCCTTGGTCCAAAGAAAACTGTATTCATCAATTTTCCGGTGTAAACCGTTGAGGTTGGTTCTTCGGCAGAAGATTCAATAGTGTTAGTTTTGCAGGTTGTAATTGGCCTGACTCTTGCGCAAGAGGAAGCCACTCCATCGTGGCTGCACGCTCCCATATTCAGATCTGTGTCATCAGGCGTATCTTCGTCATCTTCTACAATTATCGGTTCCTGCGGTGGTATTGGGACAAAAATAACATCGTTATCTTCCTGTGCAGCAGGTTCCTCTGGTGGTTGTGTAACATTAACTTCGTCATCATCTAATCGTAACGGTTCTTCAAGTGAATCTGCGAAGAAATATTTTTTTTTGATATATTTTCGTGTTCCTTTGTTGCAAAATATTGGTTGAAAATCACTCTTTACTAACTAGTTATTCTATTGTAGCCATAGGGTGAAACAATAATGAACAAATATAAATAGGTATTATACTTTAATTACTTTTTTAAAAGAACAATATTAATCCTTGAACAGGTAACATAATATAATAATTTGGCAGTCACATATCAAGCATTAGTTGTATAACAATATTTTTGGGACATTTCATGGTTATGACATTCAGAAGATGCTACTATGATATTATTAAAAGTCCGAATGTATGCTTTACACCCTCTAGCATGATGCGACGAACAGTACCATCGCCTCCGAGAACTATTGCTCATAACGGCAGAGTATCTGAACCCACGATAACTGATCACGGGTTTGCCTCGAGCTGATACCAGGAATTGCAGATCTGTGAATTGGTCAAAATATTATTTTGAGCTACAGTTTCCTACATTTATCATTTGATTGCTAGATACCCACTTTCATGTTAGCATTTTATTTACCATTTTCAAGCTGTTGTAGGTAAACCGGAGTAACATTAATAAAACTACGTTTTAAATTAAAAATATTTCATTCGAAAAAGGCTACAATTTCCTTAATTCGGATCTTTATACTTTCAAAAATAATTTTGACGGTAGGTATTACTCAAACTAGAATCCAAAAACGATTTTGGTTTAGTCGATCAAATGTACCTTGAGAGGTTTTCATGTGGGTCGTGGTATGCGACACTAATTGTATAGTCTTAGAAAAATCATTTTTTTATTTAAGAAATAAAAGAAGTAAGTTTAAGAAGGATTTAAGGCCAAAAGATGTTTGTTTAAAAATAATTTATAATGCTTCATTTAATGTAGGTCAATTTGTAATCGTAGATCACCGATTTATTCAAATTTAAACTGTCAAGCGGTAATTGACAGAAATTTTAAGAAGTATCGTATCAATGAATTACGTTAAGAGCTCGGTTTTAACAATATTTCGTAAACTAAATTTTTTATTTTGTTACAAAATATTAATTATCATATATTTTAAAATGTGTTTTCTTATCTTTGTTTGGTAAATACCTACCTGTCATTGTATCTACCTGCGTCTTCTTGAATGAAATCTCTTCTGTGGATTCTTATTTTTGCCGCCTTTTTCAACCTGAAAGAGAAACCACAATCAGCCTTTACCTAAGAAGCCATAACATAACATTATTTTAATAACCATTTGCCATAAGTACCTTTTAAACAGCTGCAATTTGAGAAAGAGAAACACTTAAGTTAACAATACTCTTTTTAATAACATTTTTCGATTACAATTTCTTGCACGTAAAATTAAAGAAATTAAAAACAAAATTTTAATCATAAAATGCGTATATCATTTATAATAAGAAAATGTAAGTCTTGTACATATGATTTCTGCTTAAATATATTGCCTCCACCTGTAAGTACAATAGAATATTCCTTAACTTTGAACACCTTAACATATTTTCAATAATCAGGATGATGATTGTGTGTTGGTAGTGTGCTGCAGACCATTCCATCGACCATATAAACGACGCTATTGCATCCTTTCTTATGTTTAGTACACCGCCATCTTGTTTTTTCCATTCCGCAGTCGATTAGTCTCTTCACATGAACGTTGTAAGAGAAACCAGCCAGTATCATTTGTTGTTTTCCTCTTCTATTTACTATGTATCTTGGAAGAAGAAATATCTTTCCTGTAATAAAAGAATAGGGTTTAATTTTAGGCGTAAGGAGTGTGGGAGAGAGTTCCAGAGACGCACTGCAGTAACAGAGAAGGATCCACCATAGCGGCTGGAAGTGTGACGCGGAGTACGAAGGAGAAGAGAAGTGGCAGTACGACATGGTTTACCTCTCGGGACGAGGTACTCAAAGCGGTCACGAAGGTATTGAGGAGAATTAGGAGTGTGCAGGATAGTAAAGAGAAGGAATAGGATGTGAGTATCTCGCCGACGCCGAATCGTCAGCCACTCCAGTTTGGTCCGGAACTCCGACACGTGGTCATATTTCCGGAGGCCAAAAATAAAGCGAACCTTTTCACCGTGTCATCCGCTGTGATGGTGGTAAAATTGAACTTGAGAACAAGGAGGAGGTTGTCGTCGCCGATGTAAAGATGTTATATCAATTTGTATCCATATTTGCCGTGCAGTACTTTGAAAAATCTCGAATTGCCCGACGAATGAGCACATGCAGAGGTCCGGAATTCGGATGTTACCCTTTACAGTTTCAGCCTGTTTCTTAATAAGTTACTAAGAATTACGCTAATGCTGGAATAAAATCTTTTTTACCACTCATACACAATAAAAATGTTTAGTATATTTAGTATCTAGACTGANTTGGTAGTGTGCTGCAGACCATTCCATCGACCATATAAACGACGCTATTGCATCCTTTCTTATGTTTAGTACACCGCCATCTTGTTTTTTCCATTCCGCAGTCGATTAGTCTCTTCACATGAACGTTGTAAGAGAAACCAGCCAGTATCATTTGTTGTTTTCCTCTTCTATTTACTATGTATCTTGGAAGAAGAAATATCTTTCCTGTAATAAAAGAATAGGGTTTAATTTTAGGCGTAAGGAGTGTGGGAGAGAGTTCCAGAGACGCACTGCAGTAACAGAGAAGGATCCACCATAGCGGCTGGAAGTGTGACGCGGAGTACGAAGGAGAAGAGAAGTGGCAGTACGACATGGTTTACCTCTCGGGACGAGGTACTCAAAGCGGTCACGAAGGTATTGAGGAGAATTAGGAGTGTGCAGGATAGTAAAGAGAAGGAATAGGATGTGAGTATCTCGCCGACGCCGAATCGTCAGCCACTCCAGTTTGGTCCGGAACTCCGACACGTGGTCATATTTCCGGAGGCCAAAAATAAAGCGAACCTTTTCACCGTGTCATCCGCTGTGATGGTGGTAAAATTGAACTTGAGAACAAGGAGGAGGTTGTCGTCGCCGATGTAAAGATGTTATATCAATTTGTATCCATATTTGCCGTGCAGTACTTTGAAAAATCTCGAATTGCCCGACGAATGAGCACATGCAGAGGTCCGGAATTCGGATGTTACCCTTTACAGTTTCAGCCTGTTTCTTAATAAGTTACTAAGAATTACGCTAATGCTGGAATAAAATCTTTTTTACCACTCATACACAATAAAAATGTTTAGTATATTTAGTATCTAGACTGAAAAAATCTCTATCTCTTATCTAACAAAAGCAAGGCCAAAAAAAAAATCGAATTCATATATTTTATTGGATTCTCTTCATCAGGTTCATTTGTGAAGTGTGACTGCACAAAATAAAAATTGTAACAAAATTAAGCATCCTATTTCCTTAATAGCAATGTCTTTTGATGAAATGTTCGGAAGCAAGAATGGTGCTTATTCAAGCAAAGGTCAACTTGACATTTTTCACAAGATATAAACGATTTTCCACTGCAACCAGGATACTTACAGCGTTGTCGTTTTTCATTCCAAATAGGTAAATGCCCTAATCCGTCAAGCCTGGCCCCACGAGAAGGAAGGATCGTCATATTTGTCTGTTTTGTCTTAGTTTTTCAGGCAATATGGTGTACCGTTATTCTTGTTTATCGACTTTTCAAATTCCATTGGGTTTAGTGAATCTTTTAGTTTTAGTGATCCCCAACCCCCTATTCTTCTGTTTTGCAACCAGACGCCTAAAATCAGATACACCTTTGCTTGAATGCCAAATGTATTAAAAATGATTTTTTTTTTGCTCCCGCCGACGCCTGATTCGAAAATCCACCATTATAATAAAAATAAACCATTGAAATTCCATTCTTGAAATGTAATCATCATCGTCATAATGTCAGCCGAAAGACGTCCAAAGATGGACATAGGCCTCCCCAAGTGTCGCCACAACAACCGGTCCTGTGCGTCTCGCAGCCATCGGCTACCCGCGACCCTCACCATGTCATCGGTCCACCTTATGGGAGGCTTTCCAAAGCTACGGCTTCCGGTACGCGGTCGCCACGCCAGAAATTTTTGGCCCCATTGACCATTTGTTCTGCCAGAAATGTGCCCTGCTCACTGACAGTTCAGTTTGGAGATCCTCCGGGCAATGTCGGTAACCTCCGTTCTTTTACGGATATCATCATTTCTGATTCGATCGCGCTAGGAAACTCCGAGCATTGCCCTCTCCATTGCCCTTTGGGTGACTTTAAGTCTTCTGATGAGGCTCATTGGGAGCGACCACGTTTCGGTCCATAAGTCATCACTGGCAATACGCACTAGTCATAGACTTTCGTCTTGAGATACTGTGGTATGTGAGACGATAAGATACTACGCACCTTCCCGAACGCCGCCCAGCCCAGTCGGATTCGACGCGGTTGACCTCTTTCTCGAAGTTAACCCTACCTAACTGGACCTTTTGTCCCAGGTAGACTCTACAGGTAGACCTAGTCTCCGATCTTGATAGGAGTGAAATGTAAACACGACAATATTTTTTTTTTAATATTTTATAATTCCTAGTTACCTGCCCCACTTTTGCACAGTTTTACCGAATTTGCTAAACATCGAGATTCATTATTTTAAGTTTAAATATGAATGTGTTATCCGCATTATTTTTTTTTTTGAGAAAGTTATTAAAATCCATTGAATAGTTTAAAAGAACTAAGCATACAGACACGAAAAGCGACTTTGCTTAATAATATTTTAAAGAGACCAGTTTTTTATCTTGAATTGAAGAAACATTCTAATGCTGCTCAAACTTCTAGGCAAGGTATTAACGATTCCAATTAATCACAATATTCAGGTAGATGGTTGTGTGTCGGCAAAACACCGGATACTTTGTTGTTGACGACGTTAATAACGGCGGTACATCCTTTGTTATGTTTCGAACACCGCCATCTTGTTTTTACTTCGCCAGTATTAAGTACGTTTCTCGTATGAATGCTGTAAGAGAAGCCGGCTACAATCATATTATGGCTCCCTACTCTGTTTTTTACGAATCTTGATGTAACTGTAACAAAATGATAATTAAAATCTATTTGGCAAGAAAAGATAAATATATTTGTAAAATAAAGAACACATAACCCAGTTACATCTCATCACCAAACATTTTGAAATAAATATAATATAATATGGAATATATAAAATCAAATATAAATACATAATTTAATAATAATGAGAATTTCATAATAATTATCTACACAATTCTTATGCAATTCATAAAATAAAAATAACGAATATACCTATATATACAGACCTAACAATAAATATATTTATACATATACATAATTATACACCCGATTAAACATATTTAATAGTAATATTGAATTCCTTGAATTGCTACTTAGCCCTCTTCCTCACTCCATATTTTGCTGTGCCCGACAGGGTCCATATTGATCTTTTACTTTGTTATTCTATCTATGTAATACATATGGAATGAAATAAAGAATTGAGTATATAGTTAAAGTTCTAGTTGCTTTACATACAAACTTTTTTGGGCCAGGTTGGACGAATAAATAAGAGAAAAAAAAATGGAAACAATTTCGCATAATTTGAATGCCCGAATATCATATGGTTATTTAGTGTTAACAGCGTTTAGTCCTTGGGTTCCGTTCCCACTTAGACGGACCGTCTGTTTAAATAGAAGACAGCGGCCGGACGTGCGTGTTCACACTTAGACGGACCGTCTGTTTAAACAGAAGACAGCGGCCGGACGTGCGTGTTCACACTTAGACGGACCGTCTGTTTAAACGGAAGACAGCGGCCGGACGTGCGTGTTCACACTTAGACGGACCGTCTGTTTAAACGGAAGACAGCGGCCGGACGTGCGTGTTCACACTTAGACGGACCGTCTGTTTAAACGGAAGACAGCGGCCGGACGTGCGTGTTCACACTTAGACGGACCGTCTGTTTAAACGGAAGACAGCGGCCGGACGTGCGTGTTCACACTTAGACGGACCGTCTGTTTAAACGGAAGACAGCGGCCGGACGTGCGTGTTCACACTTAGACGGACCGTCTGTTTAAACGGAAGACAGCGGCCGGACGTGCGTGTTCACACTTAGACGGACCGTCTGTTTAAACGGAAGACAGCGGCCGGACGTGCGTGTTCACACTTAGACGGACCGTCTGTTTAAACGGAAGACAGCGGCCGGACGTGCGTGTTCACACTTAGACGGACCGTCTGTTTAAACGGAAGACAGCGGCCGGACGTGCGTGTTCACACTTAGACGGACCGTCTGTTTAAACGGAAGACAGCGGCCGGACGTGCGTGTTCACACTTAGACGGACCGTCTGTTTAAACGGTCTGAATGTCTTCTTTATAAAGTGAATGAAGGAGTACATTGTCTTGTGTCTGTCTGTACATTCACAGAACTAAAAGCCTCTTAGAAGATTGTTTACAAATCGTGAACACATTTTCATTTCATTGTGATTACTGTTTATGCCTTACCTTATCCAGAAAGTCTCTAGCTCAAAAAAAAAATACAAATGAACTAAATCTTGCAGTTTTATAGCTTCTTAAGGCGGCCCCATTTTCCAATTTCTCTCACTCTGTCGGGGTGGGTCATGGTTATGGTCCCCACGAATCTCTATAATGTGTTCATATTCAAGAGTAGATATAGCAGCTCTGCATTTTCTTGAATAATATCTAGTACAACGCCAAATAACTTCTGCATTTTTCTTAGATTTGTAGGCAAAAGTGTGACTTCCATGTAATAGGAGCCGGTTTCCATATTGCGACATCACGAATTGCAATTCTGTAACATGCAACGCTGGTTTTATCCCAATCTTATTTTGATCTAGGATCATTTTGGTTTCTCAATATCTCAATAGCAGGGACGAGAAACCCAAAAGAAAATTAACTGAGTACATCTAAAAGAACCTTACGTAGGTATATCATTAATCAAAACTTGTAGCATACCTATTCATTAAAATCAAAAATAACGAGCATTTGCATAGAAAACACAATATTTCGTTACAACTTAAAATCGTTTGACACTTGAAATCTTCCGTGGACCATATTTTATTATTAAGGGGCCATTGCACTCATCATTATGAACAACTTTTACTATGGGACCAACACCGAAATCGCTACGATTTGTTGAAAATTAAAAAAAAATTGTCATTAAAAACTTTGTATTGAATAAAATAATAATAAAACATTCCATAACTTAATCCCTTAGTGATATCACTTGGCAGCACAGTACGGTTATCCTTCAATTAAGTGTCAGCTAAGTTATTCAGCAAAATATCAAGTATGATTATGCTCATTTTTTTCATGTACCACATAGTCATCAATCGTCAAGACACAAGCATTGCATCTTAAACTGCTATATTTTGAGCATCGCCATGTTTTTTTGCAACCCATTTCTATTTTTAAGCTAAACGTGTGTCCTTTGAAGCTTAATACTTTGCCACCACGTCTTTGTATGAAAGTTAACCCAGGGTATACTGAAAAAAAAATTGAAATCACAAAAAAAGGAAAGGGATAATGGAACAAAATTAAAAAAAAAACTAAGCTATATGGTATTTAAATTTATACCCGTTGAAGTGAATTAATTAATAACCTTTCGCTTTTTATATAGTTAAAAATGTTATTTTTTTGAAGACAGGAACTTAACAATGAATTAGTTTTGGGAGTATAAAAAGTAAAATTAAAAGCTCAAAATCAACCTGATGTTTATTTACACGCCACACAATTTTTAATCCATTCTAAAGGTACGTTCATAC
Source organism: Mamestra configurata (assembly GCA_002192655.3). Lineage (NCBI taxonomy): Eukaryota > Metazoa > Arthropoda > Insecta > Lepidoptera > Noctuidae > Mamestra > Mamestra configurata. The sequence goes on from NDFZ01005302.1 coordinate 71,516, forward strand.
GTTCATTAAAGGTAAGTTCATAGACGCAGCGAGCGACGTGTCGCTGCGACACTACTGGTTTCTTTGTATTTCTATGATATACCTTTCGTAGCTGGCGACGATTCGCTTGCCGCTTTTTCACGATTTCGTACCTTAATGTTTAAATTTTCTTAAACACGTGTTTAACCCTTTAATGCACACTATTCTCGCAAGTCATAAATTTTTAAACAAGGTTCAATATTTTAAAAAAAATCTATGTGATAACCTTGAAATGACTGTCCAATTTCCAGGCCACTTTGTATAAACCGTCCTATGATGAAGGGTTAAGAATTCTCTTTTACTTTTTCACGTTTTCGTTTCGATCTCTCTTGCCAGTTTTTTCTAATATGGCTTTGTCGGGTAGGACTGTAATCAGAAATTCTCTTGATTTGTCCTTGTGCTTTCTTTTTATGGTATTTTTCCCTGTCTTTCCTTTTTCGTTCTTCTATGGCTTCTTGGTCTAGTTGAGCTCGAACACGACGCATTCTGAGTTTCTGTTGTTCAAGACGATGCAATTTTTTGTTTTTTTCCGGAAACCGAAAAAATGTTGCCCCATGAAACATAACTGAAAAAAAATATCTATTTTTTACTAACTATATCTAATCTCTGTAATTTATAACAAAACATCTGCGAATCAGACGTTAAAGGTGTTTAACCTTTTCATACCCTGATTGTTCCTCTAAAATCCAAGATATACTGGAACATAATCTGAGGGTGATTTTTAGAAAATATTTTTAATGGGAAAAGTAAATAATAAAAAACTTCAGTTATTTATTTATTTAGTTTCTATTGCTTACTATACTAACAGTTTGCACCAACGCGTATAGCAAACCAACAACTTAGAATTAATCCTACTAAATAAAAAATAATACAATTTGTGACCATCGATCTTTGAGTGCACGTAAATATATCGACCTCCTGTTCCTGAGCAATCAGGGCGTTCAGCAAACTACCATACCGAGTCCTAAGGATACGTGATGGCGGAGCAGCGAACGGGCTCCGCGAGGCACGGGCGTGCGACACCCGCTGTCGGTCCGGAGCGAACAGTGAACACCACGCTAGCGTGGTCGCATCGTCGATCCTATTATTCAGTAGTAAGTAGGATGGTGGGCACCAGATAAATGTGCAATAACGATCATTGACCCTCATATATTTGTTGAATTAGTTAATTCCAAAAACAGAAATAATGAAATAAAGTTGTCCTGAATCGACAGTTTCTTATAACGAAAAACAATTCATATTTTATTGTCCGGGTACCTACGCAGAGAAATTAAGGAAAAGGAAATTAAGAAATTAAGGGAATGAACTTTGTTGAAAATTTATCTGGCACCCACCACAGTGAATCAACAGCGCACATTTACGTCGCATTTCTAGCGTGTTGTTAGTTATGAGTTATAACCCAATTTCTATATTCCTTATTTAAAAAAAGTAGGTAATCTTGTCGTTTTGAAAATAAATATTTATAATGTGGAATTATATCTCATCAATTTACACTAGTACATTGGCTTAACAATAAGTAGGAACATTATTTTTAAAGATTTAATACAATTTTAAATAACTCGTTATTTTTACACGAACCTTATGTACTCCTCAAAAACTGAATGGAAATGTCACCGGAAAATTTCAAACGCCGTAAGATTGCAAATATTGCGTGAAATTGTAAACTATTTTACCACGACTGCCCAAAAAAAGGAGGGTTATTTGTTAATAAGACACGGATATATTGAAAACTATTGAATTTCGATTTTTTCAGAATATATCGAGATATTATATTCTAATAAAGATTTATTACAGTCTAACGGAATCTGCAATTTTCCTGTGAAAGAAAAAACACAAACTAAAGTTACATTGAATAATTATCTTTATTTTACGGTATTATAGTACCTATGTATAAATAAGTCCAGTCGTTTGAACCCTTCAACGACTTCCGTATAACTTACAAAGTTGTAATTGTTCATGACATAGATAAACATTCAATAACTAATTTAATAAAATATTAGCACTAAGAACACAGACGTGTAGAAATATTTAATTACACTGGTCTACATCAATGTTGCCCTTTTACATGAAAGTGATATCGATAATATTCACTGAATTTGATTGTACCACTTCAAATTCATAGTTGGCTCTTATTGGTAATTTATGTCATATTTAAGATTATACTAATAATAAAACTGAAGAGTTTGTTTGTTTGAACTCGCTAACCTCTGGAACTACCAGTCGGATTTGGAAATTCTTTTTGTAAATGATGGCCACATTCATGAGGAAGACTATAGGCTATACGGGAACGGCAAATTCCTACGGGAAAGGCGAAAATAGGATATGCGCGTACGAAGTCGCGGGCTATTTTAAGATAATGGCGGATAGATAGATAGTGACTACTCGCGTAAATTTTGTTATCATTTATTAGTTTGTCGTGCTAAGTGCTGTTTGTTATTTGTTTGCCAGCTGGAACGTAAAGAGCTAAAAGGCTCATTGGCGACGTAAGACTGGTGGATGCCAAGCTTCACAGCTTGGCTCATCGCCGCAAGGTTGCCTGCTTGTCGGTCTTCTACAGATTGTACTTCGGGGAGAGTGTCCAGGAACTCCACGATCTCATCCCACCGGCCCCCTTCTACCATCGGACATCTAGACGCACTGCAAGTTACCATCCCTACCTTGTTGCTATTCCACCAATTCGCACTAAACGTTTCCAAACGTCTTTTATAATGCGCACAGCAAAGGAGTGGAACTCTCTGCCTGCGTCTGTGTTTCCGAACGCATACAACCCTAATCTCTTCAAAATTAGAGTGAACAGGCTTCTTCTGGGTAAGCTCGCTCCATCGTCGACTTTGTCTCTGTCATCTATGACCTAGACTAGAGTCAAGAGCAAACCCATATTAAATTAAAAAAAAAAAAAACGTAAGATTATTTGGGGAAAAATCTAGAGTTTTTTTCATGCCACGTAATTGGGTAAACAGTGCAGAGAGTTTTTCTAAATATGTTGCAAACACACACCGGGACGGAATGGCAGAGAATTTAAATGTTTACCAAAGGACATTCAAACTTATCAAATAGGAATACGACATAAATGCAAATGTTTTAAATTGATTCCGTGGCGGGATGCCGCACCGCACTGCGGCATACCATTACCATACCGGCGTGCCGTTGCATACAGCACGCCGAAGGACGCCGTGACGTACCGCAAGGTGAGGCAGTGCAAGCGGGAGAACAGGCACACCACATTTGCGCCGTCCTTTTAGCACGTGTCTTTGTCATGTCTTGGTAGGCCACCGGAATGCGATGTTATTAAATCAATTGGATTTGTGCTTGAACATTTTATTTAGCCGAGTTTTTTTATACTTGGCATATTTTTTGAATAGGAGCTAATTAAAAATAAAAATGTATTTTCGAATTTAATGACCCTTAATTAGTATAAAAAAATATTAAACATTTATTTAACAGGCACACAAAGAGTTTAATTATGTAGACCAGTGATTATTTAAATGTAACCCCAATCAAAAAAACAATTACTAAAAATCTTTCCGTATTTAAAATAGAATACACATTAAATAAAACAAGTCACGATTAACTTTAAAATGAAACGAACAAAAGATATTTTTCATAAAAAGACGTGACGTAGCCCTGATTCAAACAGAAGCCTTAATAACGAGTTTTGACGTGACAACGTCTAATAAATCGATGAACGCCGGCTGCACGCACGAAAAAGGATGACTCATTGGTGTAATTTGTCTATAATATGTATGTATTTAGAAATATATAAGTATGTTTATCAGTTGTCTGGTTGCCATAGCACAGGCTCTGCCTAGTTTGGGATCAGAAGACCGTGTGTGAGTTGTCCCAAGATATTATATTATTATATTATATTATTGTAACGTTACGCTCATTGTAACGTTACTATCATTTCATCAATGTTTTGTTATGACGTTGTCACGTTAAACTATCGGCCGTAAACCGACTTTACAGACAACCAATTTTTTTTTGCTCTTTTCTGTCGGTGCTACAAATGTAGCACCAAAAAAAGCATGGCGTCTAAAAAACCACTCCTCAATTAATCAATCCTCCGGGAATCAGTAAGATACATCCGCTTCATGAATAGTACTACCAGTCAACGTGCAGTGGCCGAAGACCTGTTACACGATTCCGAGGAATTTGAATGTTATTGCCTAGTAAATAAAATCCACATTCGCTGTTTATACACTTGAACCACCGCAGAAACTTCGCGTCGTTTATCCAAGGCCTTATTCAATGATTATGGTCATTTTTCAAAGCGACAACATTCTTGTCTAAGGTATACAGCAATGCTCTGCACCCTAGATTGTGATGGGTTGAGCACCGCCAACGCTTTCGTAAATACTCTGGCCTGTTGTCCCGAATTTTGCAGTATCGATACCCGTTATGTAATATCAATGGATTTCCTCTGAGAGTCGTGCTGAATGAGAACTGCGAGTTATCCATAAGTTCTGTGAACAACAAAAATAGTTTAAGTTTTTTAAAATGTTAAAATTTCATTGTCAAAAGTGATATAATCTAAATTTTATGTCAATATCAATCAAAATTTAACAAGAGTTGCGCAATAGGTACCTAAAGAGTAGGGAAAGAGAAAATGGGGAAGAATAAAGAAAGGGTAATTCAAAATGTTAATAGATTTTATGAGGACAGGCAGGCAGAATCAATTTAACAAATACACCGTAGCCGTGCTACGAGGCGCTACGAGATGCTACGATGTGCTACAATTCGGTCTACGAAAGCGTAGAGCCGATACGTTCATTATGAGAGAAGGTAGAACCACACATAATTAATAGTGGCGATGAATGGTTATGTGTTATTTAGACGAATCCTGTAATATTGTGAGAAATGAGTAGATATAAGAAAAATCATATAAAAAAAATAACTTTATTAACATTTAAAATAAAATAAGAACATAACTTCACTTTCAGAGATAAATAAAAAATGTATTTATAATATTTATGCCAGCCGGTTATCCACGTCTGGACGGGACACAATATGAGGTAGAAACGGCTGATACGAGCGGGAACCGGCGCTCGCACACACAGACGCGTAATTAGGGCGATCTCAAATAAATTACAGTCGCGAGAACAGTTGAACTCTCTTACGGTTCGTCCGTTAGGCGTAAGCCTTTCTATGTGGCTTGCGTTTTGGAGTGATCTACGGTCAACAAAGCTATTTGGTATGCAGGCAGCTAACTTGCAACTACTTTTGAGCAATGTTGTGTGTGTGCTAAGTAGACAATTATTATTTATTTAAACTTTATGCACTAGTAAAAACACTGTACCAGTTGACATGAGGGTGGTGCAGAGACAACATGACAGGTGCAACTTAAAGAAAAACAAATAGAGAGAAGAAAAATAAAACATTTATAAAAACATAGAAACATACTTACACATAAACAAAGTTATTAAGAAAAAGCGAATCCAACGACTTAACGCTGTGATGATACTACCAACTTCTTGCAATTATTGTACACACTCGTCAGTATGTCATAAGTTTAAAAAGTTATAATGCACACTAAATAAATAATATTTTTGCCTGAATATCAAAAAGCTTTGTTGACTGTACGTATAGTGTATAGTATAGTGTATATTGACTGTACGTATACTGTACGTATAGTGTATAGTATAGTGGCTATCAGAAAAATGCCAGTAGGGTGCCGTCCAGGGTTGTGGAATTGCTGCAAAAAAAAGGTGCCTTCCGCTTTTAAATGCTTGGCTGAACGAATATGTCATATATTATGCGTTCCCCCAAGCGTTGCCCAGAAAAGTTGTTATACTGGGCCTACAATACCTATTTATTTTTTGTTTTATGGTTATGGTTCCCTAAATGACTAATAAGTTGTTCTTGAACGGTCAAAGCACATGCCTTGCAGCCTCGACCTTGGTTGGTGCACCTCCATCGCTGTTTTATTTGTTGACTGCCGGGTGTCCGTAAACAAAACCGGAATCCATTGATGACTAACATTTTGTTACCTTGTGGAGATTCCATATAGTTGTATCGTACTGGAAAATAATAGAGTTATCATCATTATTAGCTAAAACATGTAAATTTTGACAGGAAAAAAAAAACAATTAACAAAATGAAAACACATAAATTATTAATATTCAGATTTATTCATCTATACTAATCTATACTATTATTGTAAATAAAAAGAAAGAAAGAAAATCAGTTTATTCTGCCAGAAAAGATGCACAGAAACACTTAATTAATAACTTATCAACTAGAATTATAGCAAAACTAAATAAAAAACGCATCACTAATCAGCCCATGTCAGGGCCGGATATTAATTAAAACGAGTCTCTGGTCACACCACAGACAAAACAGAACACAGTTCAGCAGTTGTCTATGGCATAACGCCCGACTAACTTGCAGATACAACATGGAAACAACATTTCAGACAATTTACAGTTAATTGTAGAAAATATAAATAAATTCAAGTTGTGCGTCGCATCCGAGCAAGAATCGGTCATTTGCGCAGCATAAATGCCGTGACTATGGAGAAATCCAACAATCAACGGCGCTGATTTTCAGCAACTACCGTTCGTTCGGTGACGCAATGACGTCCCCCTTGTGTATAAACATAAATAACAAACGGTAATTTAAAAAACTAAAACACCTGACTGCGTTTCTGTGTAATTTGGAAATGAAAAAACTCTAAAACAAGGAAGTCCTACCCGCTTGCATTTAACTTAAGTCAGAAAGTCAGCCGTCTAGTCCTCCATTTCTAGAATGGGTCCCGAATCCAGATGCAGTCGGGTAATAAGGAAGGAAACTACTTAATTATTTATTTTTCTTTCAATGTCTTTAGGACCATGCATACATGCCATTTCGCTAACGCATTTCAATCGCATACAGAATGGATTTTCTGACAATAGGCAATATGCATGAAACATATATTAAAATATACAAAAATATATTACTAACAGTGAAATTAGAATTGATCGAAAAACAAACGAGATATGATTATTTTAAACAAATATATCTGTCTCTCTCGCGGAGACGCCATTTTCTATGGCAGCTGCATAGGCGACATAGTATTTGACGTCAGAGTTCGTATCGGACTTCTCTTTCTAATTAACATCTTTGAAGCTTCATAACTTCATCGCTGATGAAGGTATTTAAAAAAAATATTTCATAATTGTTTACTAGAGCTAACAAGTTTTTAATTTTGCTAATAAAAAAAATCATGCATATTCCCTATTGCTATCCCTGATATAATGCCAATATTTTAAATTACTGACATCTGACATCAATCTATAATAGTGTTTTTTTTTGTTTATATTATTACCCATTATTTTGAAATTACTGACATCAATCTGTTATAAACACTATTAAGTCCAACGGGTAGATTTTGGAACACTTTTATTATATAAGGTCCCATAAAAGTAGATGAACAAATTTAACATAGCGTTCAGTACAGCTAACCAAAGATATCCAAGCAAAAAACAACGCTGTTTAAAGGGATTTTATTTTGACCTAAAATAATAAATTGCCGGTTCCATTATGGGTAGATACTTCACGTGGTCACGTGCGCCTGAACATTTGTAGTATCAGTATGATGAGATAACAAAGATGGATGTGTTTATGCATGGGCTAACCAACAGTTTTAGTGTATTTTCGCTATTTGATTTTTTTCTTGTAAATTTCTTATGCGTTTTTCTTATTATTTACCTTATTTTGGTGGTCTGAATGATTTCTAAAAGTTTGTCCAACCATTTCAATGGGACCTTTATAATAAGACACATATTTTAGGCCATGTAGAAAATCACACAATAAATTAATCTAAATCTGAATGCCATTTTGTGTGGAGCCTATTCCCTAGTTTTCTACCGACCTCAGAAAAAGGAGGTTCTCGATTATTCTGAATGATTTTTTAAGCTCTTTTTGTATACGGTTCAGAATGGTTGTGTCCTTCAATAAAAGTAATCAATTCACCGTCAACAGTCATTGCATTCGCCTTACATCTTCGACTGTGGTTGGTACACCTCCAATGTATCTTCCTGTGATGGTCGCGGGCTTTCCGCTTACAGAACCTATAGCCATTGATGACCAATATTATGTTCCCCATATGGGACTTCACAAAACAGTATTGCGGTAGTAATCCTGAAAAACAATAAATTTTCAGCTATAAGTATTATTTTAGCAGGCGAAAATCACTTATTCTGGTATCTATATTAGGTTAACCATCTGGATCAAAATAAAACAACAATATAATTTTCTGCTTTTATTACAAGCCTCGAATTCACAAAGAGATAAACATAAATAAACAGCGCGCAATGCAACCATGTCGCTGGAGATAGGAGGCGAAGTCGTGGTACGAGTGACCGGAGCAAATCGGAGCGTAGTGTGTAGTAGTTAAATGTTACAATAGTATGGAATTGAAAGAAAAAAAAACGTGTGCGTCTCGGGACGCCCGACAGAAATGATAACTTAAACTAATCTAAGTTAAACTATTTAATATGGGAAGCGTTTGTCCGAAATACGACTAGCGCTGTGGGTTAGAGTGAGAGAGGAAGAGCCTGTCTATCGCTGCCGTATGCGTGAGAGAAAGGGAAACCAGACAGACTGGCGCCGTAACACGTTACGTTACGAAGCAGTAGCCTCCCATAAGAAGTTATGACTTCAAAAACTTTTTTATTCTCGTATTTTTTGGAACCACTAGTTAGTAAAAAACATCTCAAATTTTTCAACACCTCGTACATACGAAGCTATGTAGGTACATTAATTTATTTCAGTATCGACAACGAAAGGTACACGATTAAAACACAGTAAATACATCAACGTAAATTTATTTATTTCTACTAATACCATAACATAAATGTAGGTCTACATACTCGTATTTGGACATTTGTTGATAACCAATTCATGAATAAAATTAAAACTAAAACCAACGAAACCCACAGTTTTTATGAACACAAAGGCGCAAAAATCAGTTTAGTTGTTCTACGTGTGAATTGTAGAATATGGTTGTGTTCTCCATAGTAAGCTATCAGTTCATTATCAACGGTAACAGCATTTGCCTTGCATCCCCTACTTTGGCTGCTGCACCTCCAACGTTTTCTCCTCAGATGGTCACGGGATTTTTGCTTGCAAAAGCTGTAGCCATCAATCATTAAAACCTGGTTTCCTTTAACGGATTCCGCAAAACTGATTTGTCTCGGTAATCCTGGAAAATATTAAAATGATTTTTAGTATCAGCTAAAATATTAGCAAAGTACTTACTTATCTAAAAATTTTCTAACATTTAATCCAATCTCCGATATGAATAAATAACTTAATAGCTATTATTGAAATGAAATAGAAAACTGAACTGAAAACGTTTAAATACCATCCTTTATAAATAAAACCAAATAAAATTACACTAGAAACATTTTTTTAATATTTTATTAAGGTGATCCGAGTTATCACAAGAAAATACAGAAATACATATACGACCTGAAAAAGGGTCCTTGTACACATCATTATGAACAACATTTACTACGGGATCAATATAGAAATCGCGAACAATGACCCCATGAACGGGCTTGCGTTTATTCTCTTAAACGTTATATTAACAGCAACATTACAGTATTACATTTGTTCATTTAATATCACTTTCTTTGGACTAAAGGTTTCAATGGTTTACTATGGTTATGTTCTCCATTGACAATAATGAGTTCACCGTCAACTGACAGGGCATTTGCCTTGCAGCCTCGACTTTGGTTGCTACACCTCCAAAGTGTTCTTCTGAGATGATCACGAGATTTCTGCTTACAGAAACGATAATCATTAATTATTAACATTGTGTTGCCCATGGATGATTCCAGAAAACTGTATTGAATGTCTGAAATATAATATATTTAGTATCATTACAAAAACACATGTAAATATTAATCTTTTAAATATTTTTTTCGTATTTCTCTTATAATCCCCTTTTATTTGAGACCCACATCGTGGAGTTGTATCAAAATAATTGGTCTACTATACTTAGAAGTCTGCCATATTGGATTCAGAATAATGTGACTTAGCGAATCATGCATTTTAATCCCTTTTATTTGAGACCCACACCATGGAGTTGTATCAAAATAATTGGTCTACTTTACTTAGAAGTCTGCCATATTGGATTCAGAATAATGTGACTTAGCGAATCATGCATTTTAATCCCTTTAATTTGAGACCCACATCGTGGAGTTGTATCAAAATAATTGGTCTACTATACTTAGAAGTCTGCGATATTGGATTCAGAATAATGTGAATTAGCGCATCATGCATTTTAATCCCTTTTATTTGAGACCCACATCATGGAGTTGTATCAAAATAGTTGGTATACTATACTTAAATGTCTGCCCTATTGGATTCAGAATAATGTGACTTAGCGAATCATGCATTTCAATCCAAATAAAAACGTGTATCTAGTCAAATTTCAGCTCAAACGGTTAGGGATTATAAAATTGTTGCAAGATTGGACCCATACGAATTAACTCACTAGGCAGGTTAAATAAAAATTTATGAAAATTATATCAATTGTAACGATAAAATAGGCATAGTGATCACAAATAATTTATTACTCACTTAAATTATACACAAAAGACTAGAACATCAAAGATAAAATTAAGTGCACATAATAAACACATACATATAAACTTATTCCTACAGTACTGTGTTAAAAGCCTTTATAATATTTTGGTATAAAAACAGAATTTTAAATCATTTAAAATAACATGACATTCAGGTAAACAATTTTATTATTTGAATTATATATGTATTTTTGAATTATTTGAATTTATTTTTGAAAAAATATTATTTGAATTATATATGTAATTTTATTATTGTATTTAATGAATAATGAGTATATTTGTATTTATTAATAATATTGTATTATGTTAACATCGATATCTATTCCTTTCCCAAAGATTTAAAATTTATGAGATCAATAAAAGTGAATTTCAGGTACAACGCAGGAGGGGAGGTAGACAATCGTTTAGACTAGAAAAGGTCTAGAATTATTTGTATAGTTAATTCCAATTAGTTTGTAAAATATGTTCTTAATATATAAGAAGGAAATGATCTGGATATATGAAAAAAAATACCGTAACGGTTAACAAATAGATACAAAATTAGTAAGATAGACAAAAGAAAAAATAATATAGGTACGCCGCACACTTATAAATTATTTTTACTACATAAGTACCTACAGTGGTACAATGACTAGATACGATTATAATTTTTATAAGAATATAATGTTCTTTATGAATTAAGTGATTACACATGATGATTACTCAATAATGTTGGTATCCTTAATAAAACAAGCAAAAACTACTGATTACCATGCGCGTGCAGTAGGCTACAGTAAGGGTAGGCCAGTCCATACATAATGCCCAAAAAAATATTTTCGTCCACTTTCAAAGTGGACGAAAATTCGCATCGTCAGTATCGTGATTTCAATCCTGAATAATGTGGTGAGTTTTTTTTTTTGGGCATTATGTATGGGTTGGCCTAACCTTACTGTAGCCTACTGCACGCCCATGGGATACACACCTACCTACACTCTACCTAAATACCTAATTATATGGTGAAATCAAACTAGCCACGATGGCTTTTTAATGTAGAACCTTAGTACTAACACATTTATAATTATGTTTAAATAGGGTAAAGAAAGGAATTTCGGTGAGACAGGTCAAGTTAAATGGTCACATAAAAATATGAAATAAAAAAACCTTCTAAGTGTCAGTTGGACTCGCTCACGAAGGATTTCGTACAATAAACCGAAACACATTAATTTTAATTTTACTTGTTCATTTCTTACAGCTGTAACTAAAAATAAACACACTCAGGTAAAATTTCAACCGTCAACATTTTACAGTTCATGACATACCGCCTGCTGACAGTCAGACAGACAGGCGAACAGACGAATGGACAGCCGAGGCTTAGTTATAGGGTTCTGTTAGGTAGCCTTCGGGTACAGAACCCTAAAGGCTATACTGTTTAAATTGCCTATGTAACAGTTGTTGCAACACATTTGTGTATCAGATCGCCCTTGAGTTGTTGCGTCTGCCCCGTTCATTTTGTCCAGTAACTGTCCAGTTACAGAAGACATGATGCAACATCTATCTTCCTGACCTGAGATCACTTGATTTCACCTGTACCACTAAAATTCCTTTCTCTGTGTGTGATAAATTCTACTTCTACACAATCACAAATACACACACTAACTAATTCTAAAATAAAACACTGGGGTGACACCATGTAACTTTCTACGACTAATCTATCTATTAAATAAGAATTTTGAAGTATATTTTTTCCTCTAAGCAGGTTTTATTCTTTATTCCATCTTCACTTAATAATAAATATTTCTAATTGATTACAAGCAATGACTAGAATAAGTACACAGACTAGAATATAAAATACGTATAATGAGGAAATGACGCATATATACTTGGCGCAGTTCCGAATAAATAGTTAAACTGATTCCGGATGGAATTGTATACAGTTAGTTGTAGGTAGCCATCTTCAAAATACTAATAATCCTTTGATGTGCCTTAGTTCTATAGTTTTTCCGGCATTTTCTTGTAGCTGTGATGATTAATATAAAAAGATCATCGCGCAAATACGAGATCGTCGCGTTCATTTGTCCGAGAAACTCGATCGCGTCGTCGCGCCGTCGCGCCTTCCGGTTTTTCCGAACAAATAAATGCGACAATCGCGAATTACGCCATGTCCTACGTGGACGACTCAACACGAACGCGATCGCGAATCGATCCAATTCGATGACACGTGAATTCAATGCGATGTGGTGTGACACGACGATTCTGTGTTCTACGTGCACGCGAATCGTCCCGAACCACCGACACGAACAAAAGAACGACGGTACCGCATGCAGCTGGCGCGAAAATATTGAGCCAACTAACCGCATCCGCTTCAGTTCGCGCCGCGACGCTTCGCTCCCTGCGTGCGTTCGGTCACGTAGGCCACCTCAAAAGGTATCAACAGTTTATTATTATTTTACGCGCCGCGCCGCTTCGCGTTCGCTTCTAGATCGCTCATGTAGGACGCAGCGTAAGCACGACGCCTGCTTACACATACACATTATTTAAGTTAGAGACGTAGGTTTGACGTATAATGTTAAGTATAATTTTTGGTTAAACATTACTTAACTCTAGGCAAAATAATAAGATAAGAGACAGTCGTCTCTTGCTTGTCTTTTTCCAGTTTAGTGGTTGTGGTCTCCAAGACGGGACAGCACAGTCTCGTCAACTGTGATAGCAGTAGCCTTGCAGCGTATATGCTGGCTGCTACAGCGCCATCTTTGTTTCCGGGCATCACTGCGCGACTTCTGCAAACAGTAACGGTACCTCCCAATCTGCAATATCGGATTCCCCACGTTCGACTTGACAATACTCCAGGTATTTTCTGAAACAATATGTTCAAGTTAGTACTGTTCTGGTAGGAAAAGAGAACATATTTTCTTATTACTATTTATAGAAAATACAAAAATTCATGCATCGAAATGTATTGGAATTGCGCAGGAGATGTCTAAATTGAATAGTCAATAAAGACAGAATAAAGAGGAGCTCGGAATGATACAAACTATGTTTATTAATTGAATGAGAATGTCAGTAGGTATTTCTAAACTTCGTTTACCGATTTTGCTGCTTTTTCCTTTAATGATTATGTCACCGTATTATTGAAACACCGTAAAATTATGATTAATCTTGATCAGTTTACAAAATCTTGATATATCGTGAAAATAATTATCATCTTTAATAAAAAAAACTCACTGTGTGTGATCTTGTTAAACACATGTGATTGCAATAAAGAGTTGAATTGAAAAAAAAAAAAAATTAAATGAACACCAAATCAAAATTCAATGCCTTACAATATATTCGTGTCTTATTGAGGAGGAAGAGTTTAGGTACTATATCACAAGTTTTATTATAAGCTTACGGTGTTTTCAATAAGGAGGGGGGACATTTGAGCCATTCATAGTTGTGTGTTGTGTTGGCCTTGTGTGTGTTTTGTGTTGTGTTGTTTTTGTTACAGTTGTATTGTATTATGTTCATGATTTTTTTTCACTCCACTATGATTATGTTCTCCGCTATAATGAACCACTTTGTCTTCAATAGTAGTAGCCGTGGCTCTGCAGCGTAACCTCTGCGAGCTACATCTCCACTTTTTCTTTATGCTAACGCAACGACGTTTTATCAAGCTGTACCGGTATCCATTTAACACCAACATTTGGTTTCCTGCTGAAGAAGTTTCGAATTGAGCTTTCATTGATCGTCCTGAAACAAAAAACATGTTTTTTTTTGCAATAAAGTAGACAGTAATGATGGAAATAGATTTTTAGGATTTATTACTTAACAAAGGTACTGATTATTTTTTTATTTCAAGTTTTTATGAATGCACTCACATGACATCACTCATGTAATAAATCGGTATTAACAAGGCAAGGTATCCAGCTGCCTGCAGTCGGCGAGCGTTGGGTGGCTCGCTGTCCGATCACCACCAGGCCCGGGTCGATGGCGCGTTGTGTTCCACGAGCGCCTCAAACAGATGTCAGCATAAGAGACGGGGCTCGCTGGGGCCAGAGCCTGCCAGGGTTGTGGAATTTGTTCGAAAGAATCACCGCGGCCCCGGAACGCAAACGGCTTTAGAAGGAACACGGATGGGTTTTAGTCAGTAAAAGTTTGACACACCCTTCCGCTCCACCCAGAGCAAAAGAAGTCATTTGATGATTTCCAATCCTTAAAAAAATGGTATCCAGCTGGGCCTGTTATCTTGCAGCTGTGATGTCGCAAGCTGTGTCGATTTTTGTTTTTTGTTAATGTTTTACTAACATAGATTGTAATTATAATGTTACATACACTATAAGCCATGTTACTCAAAATAAATGATTATTATTATATAATAAATGATTATTGTCATTATCTCTCTTCTACTTCCACTTTCAAAACACATATTACATCACATTTAATTTATTCATAGACAAGATAAAAAGATGACTAGTATTTCAACTGACCAGAATAACGTATCTTAATTTATTACACAACAGCAATTAAACATCAATAAAGTGCAACTCAATGTTTTAACTCTTTCGACCAATAACATTTAATGTTACATCTGATATAAAACATTGATAATTATATTTCCGCATTGACACAATATGTTGTGTATTATTACTATACACACTCTCATTTATACACAACACGATCCCCTATCCCAGTACACACACCAATACACTAACCTACATTGATTAAGTTTTACACGTGTTGTGTAAGTATTGTGGTGTACAATAATGTATATTTTTATCCATCTTTCTATCTGCAGATGCCTAATAATATAAGTCCTGCATTTCCGCGGGCTCATGTTCGCTAGTAGAACTTTTAGAGCTGGTATTACATATAACTACTCTTATTTTATTGGAAGCGGTATTTTCCTCCATCGTCATCAACTGACGTGACAATAAAAAAAATAAGACGCAGAACGTCTTGGACAATAATTAATTCACTAAATAACTACTCCTTTATAATATTTATGTCGTCCAGAAAAGATTCAAATCTTATATATATATGCTCAATTTTTTAACCTTTTCAACGCCATTGTCACATATACGTGACAAGCAAGCGCCCTGTACGCCAAACGTTACAAATATGTGACAAAAAGTATGGCAATTTTGTGGCTTGACGTTGGGGGTACGCCGATGCGTTTATACTCTGGCGTTCAAAAGGTTAATAAATGTAACTTATATTAGAATAACAAGAATACCATGGAATGTTTTCACACCAACTAAGAACATTACATTATAAACATTAATGACTTTATTCGACACAATGGCAATGATTTGGACATTATTAAGTTCTATTAAAACATTTCTATAGCTAAGCATAATCTGTGATTTGGTGCGTCTTATTTGGCACAACAAACGGGTTTTCTTTCTTTCTTTTAGTTTATGAATGAAACTCATACATAAATACCTGTTATTAACATATCTTCGGCTATGTTTGCAACTGAGCATTATGCTCAGCTTATTTTTAAATATAATGAATATTATGGAATGCTTATACACCAATAAATAACATGAGATTTTTAACATCAATGATTAAATATTACACTACTTAACACGAAGTAAATACTTGTTATTTTTTTTCATTAATATATTTAATACTAGGCGCTTGTACACAGTGCATGTGACTTGAACATGACGTGGTGCACCGCGGCGCTTATGTTGCTACCTCCATATTCACATGTAATAAGTTGCGTAGCTATGCGTTGGATGATATCAACAAAAATGATCGTTTCATTTTCAAAGCGTAGGTATTTTAGCTCAGATAGGAAAGAATAAAAAAGTACATTATGTACAGTCAACAAAGCTATTTGGTATACAGGCAAAAATATTATTTTTTCCACTGCACTGCCAAAATTTATTTCTAACGTGTGCATTATAACTTTTTAAGCTTATGACATACTTACGAGTGTGGTGTACAATAATTGTCTACTCAGTACACTCAACATTGTTTAAAAGTTGCAAGTTAGCTGCCTGCATACCAAATAGCTTTGTTGACTGTACATGCACGGCTAGCGCATCTACGAACAGATTACGTAGAAAGAAAGAGACTACAAATTTCGTATCTTAGCTTCACCTTGTAAATCACATGACTGATGGAAAAGCACCACACATGATGGAGAGTTCACATAATAAGGTGCAGGCTCCTAACTTGTGCAAATGTGCCTGTTACATGCAACGTACACAAGCATATAAGCATATTTTATACTGTCTCCTTTCTTAATGATTGTGATTCCCTCCTTGTATCACCACTCGGTCATTCATGGTCATAGCAGTGGCTTTGCATCGCAAATGTTGGCAGCTGCACCGCCAACGTTGTTTGTGAGAATCGCTTCGCTTCCTCTGCAAGTTGTATCGGTATCCATGGATCACCAACATTGGGTTCCCAACATTGGAATGAGCATATTGGCATTTTGGAAATCGAACTGAAACAAAACGTTTTGTTTTAGTGCCTGTCGCGAAAGAGATAATTGGTAGATAAAATATTGTTATAGTTAGTAAAATTCTTCTCAACAAAATGATTATTAATGGGACAAACAAAATTAATTGAATGAAAGTCAAAAAGAAAAAATCTTTAACAAAAGGAAAAAATCTGGGACATCACAAATAATTTAATAATTGACTAGAACTAGTCTCGATCGAAATATACCATTTTTGTGTTACACAATTTTAATATTAATAAAGTAGTGACTAGAATATCGATTATAACAATAATAACACTGTTGATAAGTGTGTATGCATCAAATATAATATATATATAAGGCTATATGATCTTAATTTAATTATAAGTGATTATAAGATATTAAATACGTTCTGAGATTCATAATTAGTAGCTACACTAATGAAACGCCCTGAAATCTTTAAATACATATAGTCAAAGCAATGTGATAATAGGACGCTGTGAACTGCAATATGTTTTTCCTTGCTTTGAAATTGAAAATAAATTACATAATAGCGAGAATACAAACACTGAACCTATTGTATGTGTGTATTATTATTTATTATTGTAAGGAATATAGCCCTGACTGCAACAAAGTAACTAAAAAAAAATTTATATATAAACTTTCCTGAGGATATTTTAAATCTAATGACTAGCGACTTACATACTATTTTATTTCATCTCCCACCGCCCACTTTCTTCAAATGATTATTTGGTTTAAGTTAATATTAATATTGGAATGTTCACATTTAACCTTAAAATCAGTGACTAGATTTAATACTGCTTAATAGGATTGAATTAACAAAACTAACATTGCCTACATTATTGGTTTCTACTATAACCCGTTAAGACATAATATAGAAAGTGTAAGATAGAGCAGTCAAATTATTTCACAAAGGTATTTTTTTTTTCTAAATATTTGTAATTTTTCACACAAATTTTCAGCAAATACGATGCATTCTTTTTTTTTTCAGCAACATGTATTTGTGTACAAGCCATCCTACGATTGCTTTTAATCTAGTAAGATAGTGATCTAACACAAATCACTTGGATACGAAAATATTGCTTACTGGGTTACAGCTTTCATGAATTGTTAACTCCTACTCAATTTAAAGTCTTTCTTTAGTACAGTAGGCACATTAAAAAAAAATAAGAGCACTTTTATGGAATGACAGACTGATAACGTCCACTAGATAGCAGCACAGAGTCGTCTAGGGCACCTGTCAAAGCTCTTATGTTTGCGTCAACATGGAAGACCTTCTGCCCTAGAGACGCCACCTGGTTGCGCAAATTTTTCACTAAACCCTTTTTCATAGATACGTTTAGTCAATCAGTTTATTTTTAGTATTAACAAAAGCTGAAAATAGTTTTTTCAGAATCAGTAACAGAATCGATTGCAATCATTTTTCGACTCAGGTCACTGAAGGTCAGGTCATCCACCACTAGCCTTCATTAAGTCACCCAGAAGATAGACGCCTGTTGTGTTGCCTCAACACGACTCTAGCTCCCGTCATCCCATTCAAACCTAACCTATCCATATCGCGGTGCTCTAAGTTGCTTCAAACCTAACCTCAGCCACATCATGAAAATGCAAATTTTACGATATGGCCACGACATATAAAATAAAAATGTTGTGCTGGCACTGCCGCTGCGGCTGCAGAGAACCTCAAGCGGCGGAAATATAATAAACCAGTTGGTAGTTATACATTCGAGCCGTTTGGGGTTGAAGCTCTCGGGTCGTGGGGTCTGAGTGCGCATAACTTGTTTAAAGATCTCTCAAGACGCTTGGTTGACACTTCACGTGACCCAAGGGCTGGCTTTTACCTTGCTCAAAGAATAAGCATTGCCATACAATGTGGCAATGCCGCCAGTCTTTTGGGTACACTTCCAATCGACAGCGATGCGGATGAATTTTTTGACGCCATATTTTAGGGTTTATTTAGTTAGNCCCAAGGGCTGGCTTTTACCTTGCTCAAAGAATAAGCATTGCCATACAATGTGGCAATGCCGCCAGTCTTTTGGGTACACTTCCAATCGACAGCGATGCGGATGAATTTTTTGACGCCATATTTTAGGGTTAATTTAGTTACAAGTTTCTATTTTTATTTCTAGTGTATATAGTTAGTTAATAATATATTAAGACGATAATGTTGTTGAAATAATTAATTATAGCAAGTCTTTTTATGATTATGGTCTGCACCCAGTATGACTACAGTATCATTGACGGTTGTGGCGGAGGCCTTGCAGCGGGAATGTTGGCTACTGCACCTCCATCGTTTTTTTATATCATCGCTGCGTTTCTTCTGTAGACAGAATCTGTATCCGTCTATCACCAGCATTGGATTACCCAGGCTGGATCGCACGTATCCGCAACGTGAAGACACTGAAAATTTTTATATGGTTAGTTGCCATAGTGAATAAAATCTTGTAGTACCTAAAAGGTAAAGCCAAAAACCTACATTGGTCCTGAGAAAAATATTTAGAAAATATGCATGTGTTGAAAATTAACAAAAAACAATGATACACAGATTTGTCAATTTTTATTTATGAAATTGGTTTCTCATAGAAATTTTATAGGTAGGTAGGTATATAAGTAGGCATATTAAGGAAGAAAATGTTAAATATTAATATACTCCCGGTTTCTGAATTAAGAATTTTAAGGTGAGAACTTGTCAAATTCTTCTTTAGTATAAAGAAAAAATATAATAAAAATCTCACACTTTGGCTTTCGAATAGACTTGCAAGTTCTTAACTTCAAATTCTTAATCCACAAACTAGGTGATAGTTAAGTAGTTAGAAAGATAAATTACAGTTTATTAAGTACATTAAATATTTAGTATAATTAATGATTGCTCACTCATCAGTACAAATCAATTCCCATATAATGACTTTTAAGGCCGATATATTATTATTACTACTGTCTTACATTTAAAATAAAATAATTACTTATATCACAAAAATATCACCAAAATTGTCGTAGAAGTCATGTGAATAATTTTAAGATATTTTGATAATTCAAATATTTTGAGTTTGAAACTCAATATAGTAGGTAGGGTAAAAGCCGGATAGTTGCCACACTTTTTATAAAAATATGTAATTATTATATATTTAGTTAGTTGTCACTTTATTCATAAAACGGGTAGTTCATTATCTTCAAATTTGTGAAAGTAAAGAACATTATTTTTGATATTTCCAGAATATTGGCGATTTTCGTCGACCTCTAAATTTTGTGACATCTATCCCATATGGAATCCCCATTGTTGCCTAATCCATGTAAATTACGTTTAGGATAGGTGCCCCGCCGAGGAAGAAGATTTTTATCGCGCAAAAACTTTGATCGCACCTTGCCTTCCCATGCAATCGCACAGACACATGCAACACGGTCTACTTAGTTGTCGTTGTAAAGTCTCTCGATTGATAAATAAAATAACATGTGATTCATCCGCGAAGCTAGAGTATTTAAAATCGAGGCAACTATACCCCTGGGGCAACTATCCTGGTTTTACCCTATATTAAATTAATCATTGGTAAAACTCCTGAGAATACATTGTTATATCAGTCTAGTTACTAGAATAAAAATAGGCATAGTGATTAAATACTAACATACATTATAAGTAGGTGGGATATATTATACTTAGCAAAATTTATAAAAACACGTGTTGAAAATAAGAACACGCTCAGTTTTCGAGCTTTCATTTCATGGTGTGAAATCACGATTTCAGATTATACTAATAGCCCGTCGACGTACCTTGTGATTACAAAAAAGGTAACTTTTACTAAATACTATTCCTGCCTGTCCTATTCAAAAACTTATTCACCCTGATATTGTTTTGTCGCGTATGATCGTGCCAACGCTGGATGGCCACCAAGCGATCGTTAACAGTGACTGCAGTGGCCTTACAGCCACGGCTATGGCGGCCACATCTCCATCGATCCTTATAATTAAGACTCCGTACTTGGTTACTCCGTATCTGGGTATAACGATACCCGTCGATGACCAGCATTTGGTTCCCCTTACATGATTTCTCGAAGAAAAATGTGTGTGTCACTACTGCAACAAAACACGAATAAATTAGTAATTTTTCTTTTTATTATTATGAGCATGCTAGTAACCTTATTACTACAGAAAGCGAATGAAGTACTTATCGTAAGCAAATAAAACACACAAGGTTTATCTAAGCATGGAAAAATAAGAATAAAATGTAATGAACACAAGATCTTGGTGACACGAGCGGAAAATTAAAAAAAAACAATAAATATCATCATACCATTTTTTTAATGAAAAATAAGTAAATTTTCATTTGAACATAGTTGGTGTTTAAACATAACTAAATAATTCTATCTACGTGATAGAAAAAGATCGACAATACGAGATTTAGGTCGAACAAACAAAAAAATATAAATGTCCATCTGTTAAAAGAAGAAGTATTTGTATAAAACACCTATTCATAAAATACTTATAAGTCTCTTACATAACTTAGCTAACTACCTAAATAAAAACGCACAACCTTCACTTTACCTTAAGTAACGACAGATTCTTTGAAGAGCTGCCTGGAGAAGTTTCTTAGAATTACACAAGACCGGGGAGAAATCAATAGTACGATTCTCTAAATATCTCACCGTGTAAGCTTAGGTGAAGTGAGCTATCAATCAATACATATAATATTCTTCCATTACTGACTGACTGTGTAAGTGACTGAGTGAATGACAGACAACGCACAACCGAAACTACTGGTCGTAGAAACCTGAAATTTGGCATGTAGGTTCCTTTGGGAGTGTAGGGGAGCACTAGGAGGGATTTCTCGAAATTCCTTCGTGAAAGTCGTTGGCAAAAGCCAGTAATCTATATAATATATCTAAACTTATAATATAATAAAGCTGAAGAGTTTGTTTGTTTCTTTGAACGCACGAATCTCTGGAACTACCAGTGGGATTTGGAAAATTTGTATATGATAGGCACGTCCATGAGGAAGGTTATAGGAATATAGGCTATACGGATACGGAATATGCACGTTTGAAGTCGCAGGCAAAATCTTTTTATGTTTAGACGGTGAGATGTTAACAGGATAGGCCGGCAGGCACAGAAACAACGCCGGCGACAAATGGTACCTGTTTTCGTGTACACACTTGTGCACTATAATATCACCTGCGCGTCTCCACTGCGATTGGCAGCCTTGACCCACATTTGGTCTTAAGGCCTTTCATACTTAATAGTCAAATTAAAAATTATTCATGGTTATGACAATCATAAGAAGCTATAATTTGATTGTCAAGGGTCCGTAACTTAGCTTTACAACGATAACGCATTCTTTTAGAACATGTCCACCTAACGATACTGGTTTTACTTCGTTTGTCCTTCATTTCAGTGTACGTGAATCCGTTATGCAGAACCATATGGTTACCCTTGTTTGATATCACATAAGTTACTGAAAATAAAATAATTTATTTGAAATTATTGCGGGCCAAGAAGTTAGGGTTCAAGGATTAAGATTCAACATTGTTAGGGTTCGAAAAAGTCAAATAATTACAAATGTATAAAAATGAGAACTTTCTAGATAAAAGTCTTGACTAAAAATAAATGCTTTATTTTATTATCCAAACAATCGATGTATATTGTTATAAAAATAAATTCCTTTGTTTTTCTTCTTGTGATTAAGTTAATTAAACGTACAGTTACGTTACAAGAAATGTCTTCAAGCTAACTTATGGTACTGTTAACATTACCTTCGGCGGTTCCAGAATTAGTTTTAGAAATGATATAAGAGAGGTATACAAAAATCTTTATTAGAAGTTTACCTTACTCTCTGCTGAACTCGTAAGCTTAAACTCCCACGTCTCGATTTCATGAAGGCGTTACCCAGACAAAACATATATTCAATGACCATAGAACGACAGGTTTCCACGTTTATATAATCTTATAGACCCGCTCTCAGGTATGAAGTGAATAAAAACAGGTATTATTAACCGACTTCATAAAAAGGAGGAGGTTCTCAATCCGGTTGTATGTTTTTTTTTTGTATATTTATTTGCTCATAACTCCGTCATTTATGAACCGACTTGAATTTTTTTTTTAAGTGAAAGGATATACTTTCTGATTGGTCCCATAGAAATTTCATGAAAATCGGTTCAGTAGTTTGGTTTTAAATTAAAATAGCTGGAAAAAATATGTCATCCAAGAAACGAAATTGCGTATTTTGCTTTCCTGTGAGTTTTCAGTGGTGTTGTTAGGTGTGGGGTACCACTAAAAAAAATACAACCGACTTCCAAATAAAAAAAAACATTACCAAGTATAAAACGACTTTATTTTCGGATGTCGGTGTTATTTTTCTCGCACATTAACGTATGAGGCTTCCGTCAGCATGGCCAGACTTGCCTCTGGCGGCATTTATAGAAATTAAAGTCTCCATATATTGCTACAAAAAAAACTTAAAAAGTAAGCGACTACACGCTACCTCCTGTGTTTGGAGCTCGGCTTAGGGCTTCGCTGGGAGAAGACGGACTGGGTCGAACTTTGTGAATACGGGTAGAAAAGTAAAATAAAGAGAAGTGAATAAAGCAATCGTTTAGTAGTTGTCTTTTTATAGTATTATGAGAAGAGACAGACATTCGCCACGTAGTTGCTTTGTCTCTTGTTAACAGCATTGTAAGAGTATTGCTCAGTCCATATATATATATTATATATATTCGTTTTTGTTGCGGTTTCTGTTAAAACGCATAGGGCATTTGGAGGAACACGGGTGGGTTTTAGTCGGTAAAAGTCTGACACTCTCTTCCACTCCGTCTAGAGCGGGAGGAGACATTTGATGATTTCCCATCTTTAAAAGGTCAGATACTCTGTATTTGGTCTTAGCCAGGAGTGATCAAACCGTCAATTACGATGGATCCAGATAATTTCCCAAGTCAGTCGCAGAAATGATAAAATCAGAAAAACGGTGGCAATGATATTTTTTAACATTTGATTGAATGCCTGAATGGTCTGGCTACACGCTCGATCTTATTTGCACCAATTCTTGTTTTTACAAGCAAACATGTGCGTTAAAATAGCAAATTTTGCACAAACCGTGTGCGCATGTAAGATTGAGCGTGTAGCTGAACCCTTAGGCGTGTTTTGTATATTTTTAGATCGACTAATAAAATCGCTACATCGTCCACAATCGAATGTAATTCCAGATCCAAAGCAACATAATATGTTTAAAAATCGTTTGCTCAACAACGTAAAGCAAGTAACGAATACGGTTCATCATCATCATCATATCAGCCGAAAGACGTCCACTGCTGGGCATAGGGCTCCCCCAAAGGGGGGTGCCATCATCACCACGCTTGGCAGGCGGGTTGGCGATCGCAGAGTAGCTGTTGCAATGCACAGAGAATGCTGCTGCCCGTTCTCTGGTGAGTCCCTTAGTCGCCTCTTACAACACCCACTGGAAGCGATAGGAGTGACGGATACAGTTGCAATGTCAAAATGAAACTACAATGCGGCCGATTTCTTTTGTATTGGGCATTTAGGCTGCTGGTCTAAACCCACTTAACAATTTCTTCAGGGGGTGTCCGCCGCGGACAAGTGCTGACGATGTGTCCCGGCTGGCGACAATACCCACACCTTCGTGGTCTACCTCGTCGTGGCGTGGCTTCCTTCTTTTTCTTACTTCCTCTCCACTTGACTATTTCTACTAGAAACGGTTCTGCTGTAAGAAGTAGTGCTCTCTTAAAAAGGTATGTACTTAGATGAACCTTGGTTTTATTTGAATTATAAAAAGGAGAAGGTTCTAAGTTCGACTGAATGTTTTTTTTTGTCATAGAATTTTCCGATTTGCGTTTTCATTTTATTTTTTGATCGACATGCCAAGAAATTGTAACAAAGTTATGGATTTGCCTTCAATTCAAACAACACAACAGAAACAGAACCATAGATAATTTTTATTTACAAAATATATATTTATTACCTATATAATTCTTACAATCACAGCGATTTCACAAGCACATTTACAATTTAATATAAATTGGTAACTAGCTCTTAGAGGTACAGTAGACATCGAAAAATAAATTATTTTGGTAATAAATTTTTTTGGTATAGCGTACAAGATATTTCAGTCTAAAAGAGATCCCAATATTGGACTGTAATATACTGCTCCCAGTGCTACCGGTCATGTATAGCACTGTCTCTTTCTAACCGAATCACGACGCCGTAAAAACGTCATAAACAGGGTTTTTAAGATTTTTAATTTCAAATGTAACTAACAAATAAACAAGGAACAGAAATATCTAAATAACTATTTGTAGTAATCTAACTAAATTTACTTATCACAAAAACAAAATAAAAGGAAGGAATTAAATAGAACCCCAGGACACTTGGCGTCGAAGTACTCCTCCATATTGCTGTCATCTGGAATCCTGCTCAGAAGACCGGTGCATGACGGCATCATTTGTAATTATTTATGACAGTTCTTGAACGCGGGTCAGTTTTCGTAGATGAATTTGCGCTTAGTGTCTTAAAAGTTTCGGATCAAAATTCAATATAGTGCCAATACAAGTACTGGGCAGCGCTCGATGATTATGGTCGCCTTTTATCGAAACAATGACGTCATCGATCGTGTAGATGACTGCCTTGCATCCTCTACAGAAATGCGTGGAACAAACCCATCGCTTTTTGAGGCAGGACCCGCCACGAGCTTTCTTGTAATAGAAGTTGAAACCATTCAGTCTGATCATAGTGTTACCTCTCTGCGATGTTACGAATTTTGCTAAAAAAAGACAAACGTTTAAAATATTTTATGAATTCTGATTCCTGTGATTTTCCTCCCTTCATAATTCCCAAGTGCACTCCAGTTAAAAATAAAAATGTTGAACGGGGAAATGAGGACCGACGTTTTAATTTTGACCAATATAGATTTGCGTCCGTATTTTTCTTGTTAAAAGTAGGATGTACGTTGATTACGAGTACGTTAATTAACGAAACGATGAAAAAGAAATAAAGAAAAAGAGTTATAAACAAATAATCGAAATATTTACCAATTGAAAGGAAAATTGAATGGAGGAATATTGCTTTATTATTCACACCAATATAAGTTACAAAATAAATTGATGAAGAAAAACATCAATTTTAATTATCTTTATTCCATAAATACTTAACTAACCATATACACTACAAATAAAAATAAAAACTCCTAACTAAATTAACCCTAAAATATGGCGTCCAAAAATTCATCCGCATCGCTGTCGACTGTGTGTGTATCTAAAAGACTGGCGGCATTGCCCCGTTGTATGGCAATGCTTACTCTATGACCAAGGTAAAAGCCAGCCCTTGGGTCACGTGAAATGTCAACTAAGCGTCTTGAGATATCTTTAAACAAGTTATTTGCACTCGGACCCCAAGACCCGAGAGTTTCAACCCCAAACGGCTCGAAAATATAACTACCAACAAGTTTGTTATATTTCCGCCGCTTGAGGTTCTCTGCAGACGCAGGGGCAGCGCCAGCACAGCACGAAGAGCTAGGAAGATGGGATGGCGCAAGAGCACAAGTACCGTCCCACGCTAATGGCCTACCCATCTTCCATGGAAATAACGACATTCCGTCCGGTCTCTTGCCATCGTCGCGTGTCAGGCCATTGGGTTCTAACACAGCCGGAACGCCGACGGTGACAAGAGCTCGTCGGATGTTGTCGTTAAGATTTGCGTGCCGCGCTATGCGACCCGCGCTACGGCTGCATGACAGGCCGTGGTGTCCGAGGCTGTTGACAACTTCACCACAGTGGCAGCGATGAGGAGAACAACAAGGAGCGCCAAGACGCAGGCAGGAAGTGAGGCGGAAAGTAGTATCGTCGAACGTGGTGCCAATGTTCGACGACGGTAGTGCGTGAAGCCCGAGACCCGACTCCCACTCACCCACAGCCAGCAGGCGCGCACGCTCTGCAGTAGTAGTTGATGTGGCAATAAGTTTTTCCTGAACTTGCCTGCAGAGCGGCTCGTCCCACCGTCTCTGGGATGAAGGGTAGTCGGGTGGATTTGAATTCGGGCAAGCGAGTTTCCAGGCTTCTACAGCCTCGGTGAAGTACGGCACATCAAAATCAATCAGTGTAGAAACTAGAATATTCCTGGTGAATAAAAAAGACGATGATCTTTATTGATACATGGCAAACAATAGTGAGGTTGCTTCGGACAATCAGGACAATTAGTGGGTAGTTTTATAGTACAATTTTAGGCTAGTTTATGGCCGTACTCCACAAATTTACTTTTGTAGCAACCTTGACAGTTTCCTCTTATTTTAATGTAGGCTTCCATCTTTTCAGGCAATGACGTGCATAGAGTTCATTTTAGCTTGTTTTGTTGATTTATGTCAAAGATGAGTTTCAAATTCTGAATGCCACTAGATAACACCGATTCGGGACCTGAAATTAATTACTTATTTTTAGTTTGTTCTGGTACCTTTATTTTTCTAGAATCAGGACTTCTACTCAGTCCACACTCAGAGGAGCTTCGATACATCTTGGTTGCCAATAGCCTGGTCTTGAATATAATTTTGTTATTCACAAAAATGTTTTTCGAATGTTCACTTTTTTTAAAACGAAAAATTTAAACACGAAGACGCTAAAATTATTTGTGCTGTGTGTGCGACCAGTATTCATTATAGGTTACTAGCTTTTGCCCGCGACTTCGTCCGCGTGTAATATTTACTTTGGGCAGCCATTTTTATTTTTCAAAAACGCTTATACATATGTTTATTTATTTTTTATCAAGTGTCTAAATACAAAGGTTCCTGGTTTTATCTTTAATAATGGCGAACTCCCATACAATTTTCCATCCCCTTTTCACCCCCTTACCTCCTCAAATCATCGTTGATTTCGGGGATAAAATAATTAATCGAAATCCATCAATCAACCACTGGAAAGTCACAGAAAAGCAAAACACGCAATTTCGTTTACTTGGATGATTTATTTTCTATTTTCTCCAGCAATTTTAATTTAAAAACGATTTACTGCACCGATTCTGATGAAATTTCTATGGAACGTATATCCTTTCACATGAAAAGATATTTTTTCAAATCGATTCTTAAATGACGGATTATGAGGTAACTAACAAAAAAAAACAACCTAATTGAGAACCTCCCTTTTTTTTGAAGTCGGTTAAAACAGAAGAAACAGCATAAGTTCATCAGGTTTTACAGGTAGTATATAGAATAGGTACTTACCTATTTTTAAACTTTAGCCGTATAACATGTTTTCGTTCAAAATATTTTTTTCATCAATCACTATTTTTCGTTCACTATTGTTACAAGTAATACATTTACTTATGTTACGTAAAACTGAACCATAAGAAAGAAAATAATGAATGGAAATGTATTTAATTGCCACAAAACGACATACTACCACACACGACCACATACATAATTTAGCACACATAGCTGTAGGTAAGTACATACCGTGCGTCTCTGGTTCTGAGTGATTGAAGCTTAGTTTACCTCTCCAAGCGTCCAAACAATACCTGACGTCGCGCGTCGCTGTAGCGATTTGCTCGGCAAAGTCGCTTCGGACAAAAGGCCCCCGAATTCGCTGAGTGAAATCGCGCGCGTATCCTCGTGCCACGCTTACCGCCCTTCGCTTCCGCTGGATGCGGCCACGTCGCATTCATAGCCAGGCTGATCCCATCCCACGATGACCACCACCACTATTCATCGTTTCAGGTTCCAATACCACTATCTAACAAATACTTCACCATCACTCAAAGATACTAGAAGATATCTTAGTAAAAAAAATATTGTGCATAAAACAGGTGCACTCTCTGTACAGCCTTCAAAGCAACTGTTGTGATAGTGAAGTGAACGTAGGGCTAAAAATCAATTTCCTATGGGTGTGAAAGAGATAGCTACAACGCTAGGTACCGAAGCTGCGCGAGGACAGTTCGTGGAATCAGAATTAATACTGAAATACTAAAATAGAACTCGCGTTGGCAGGCTACAAACAAAATGCCCTGTAACATAAGCCCTGGAACTTATATAACTTTTCCCACACATTTCTATAACGAGATATTTTATTTTAAGTTTGTTTTTTTTTTTTTAAACCCTCGGTATTTATTTACAAACAAGTTTTATTTCCAGCATTTCGTTTCGTTTGTTTTCATATTTATAAATAGCATCACTCGGGTAAGCTATGCGTTTTCCATACCGCTTCCAACGGTTACTTTAAAACGGACACCAGCATTTATGATAGGAGGAAGTAATAGATGCGTCCGTAAAGACGTTGGAAGATGTGGTTAGAGACGGCTCATAAAAAAAGTGTCTGGAAAGACTTGGGGGAGGCCTTTGTCCAGCAGTGGGACGGTAAGAAAACATAAATATTCCTCCTTCTGGTGCAGTCGGCTAAAAAGGGCGTCCTCTTATTCGCATCGGTCCGACGTAATCCCGAAGCTACGTTCGGAAATACAATTGCTGCGAATACAGTAGACGGACTGCCACAAACACAAGCGTTTGATACGATGCTTATGATGCTTGCGATTCTCACAAATCCCAATGTTATTTGCCTACTATAAACAACGTAGTACGTGCATGCATACTTACATATTTCATAAGATGTTACTAAAAAAATAAAAAATGTGCTAAAGTAATTGCATCGTAAAATGGATTTATAAAGAAAGTACAAAGAAAAGAAACGGAAATAATTTATTATAAACTAAACAAACATAACAAACGCTAAAGCCAAAAGCCCTGTAATTGGTAAAAAAATAAAAACAAAACCAAGAATAACATTATTATAAACTGTCACTGTCACACGTCATTACAGCCGATCTATTGAGTAAATATCACATCGTTAAAACACAGGTGAAATGAGCTTAAAGACTGCTACAGTTTATACTTTTGCAGCTATCATGGTTTTACTTGTTGTACTTATTCTTGTGTTATTGTACCAAAATATTTTTTTTAATTATTTTTCTTTATTATTATTATCAGTAGACTTCAGTCTGAGTGAGTCAACCATTCAAATCAAGGTGGAATCACTGTTAATTCCACTTTGATTGGATTGATTGACAGCTCACTTCATATTCACTTCACCTAAGTTTTCACGGTGAATTTTTTACAGAATAGCACTACCTCTACAGTAATTTTTGGAGTTAAGACCAATAGCACATCAACATCTCTCATCTCTGGTAGGAACGTACCCTAAATGTCCAACTCATAAAACCGAGGGCCCCTGTATGTTTGGTATAACAAAACACTCAAAACGAAGACCAGGTTTGTTTAGACACATCTCGCAATGCCAAACTGTCACTCACTGCGTATTTCACATTTGGAGCACTGACGGCACATCTTACGTTTCAAATTCCTATCAGAATGTTTTTCATTTATTCGACTTATTTTATGAACACGGATATCATTATCAAAGATTATTCGACTTGCGGCGGTTTTATCCGGAATTCGTGTACCTGTTAGTTAACAATATTATTAAAATATGATAATTTTAGAAACTTAAAATATATCTACAAACATAAAATTAAACAAAAAGATAAAGAAAAGAAAAACTAAATTGTTTA
The DNA here is from genome assembly GCA_002192655.3 of Mamestra configurata. NCBI lineage: Eukaryota > Metazoa > Arthropoda > Insecta > Lepidoptera > Noctuidae > Mamestra > Mamestra configurata. Next base: position 102,053 of record NDFZ01005302.1, read on the forward strand.
TATATGGTGACAAAACTCACTTATTTCTTAGTCATAAACATTATTAACATGTCTTAAGAAAACTAAAATGATAGAATAAAAACAAACAAAACGAAGATATAGAAGAAAGAAATATAGTTTAGTCCGCACAAAACTATTTTCTTACTTTATTATTTTATATTTTACCGAACACAGGGCAAAAGCCCTGTATTTGGTATTGTTGTAAAAATAGATTTGTCCAACTTACTGGGACAGAAAAGGCACTTTTTTAGAAACGCTTATAATGAACCATTTAAGGCTCATGACAATGCTTATTAAAACAAGCAACGATAGTACCGTCAACTACAACTAATTTCGCTGTACACTTTACGTTCGAACAGATCCATCGGCCAGGCTTACTCCCTCCTTCCCTTCGCGAATCCTTTTTCTTGTAAAACTTATAGTCACCGATAACTACGTTCCAGTTTCCCTTTTTAGATACAACGAATTGCGCTTTTGTTCCTGCAATTGTAATGAATATACACATTTAAAATAAAATTAAGCAGTTATTATTAAGAAAAAAAAGGATATCTGCGCCAAGTATGACGCATTTCATGAAATAATAGAAAAACAGTTAATTAGACTAAAAGAGAGCATATGCGTCATCCACGCAAACAGCCGTAGCTAAAAGAAAGATTAGAAATAAATAAAACGAGGTTATTTGCGCAAAGAAGATTCATTAGACAAATACGTGGATAGCACAAGCGTCACATCCGCGCAAAATGGCCGCCACCCAGTTTAGAGATAAAGGAAACGAGTTTATTTTCGCCAAGTAGATATAAGTAGCATAAACATGCAGAAAAAATATACAAAAGCGAACTTAACTTAGGCAAATTAGACAAATATAGAACATTTGCGTAAAATCAAAGAAAATAAAAGAAGAAAGAAGATAAAAGAGATAACAAATAAAATAAAAATGAATACATTTTTGTTGGGCGTGAGTTTTTATTGTGTACCTGGTTGTGTGATGTGTCAGTCAATTACAATATTTTCGATTGGCCAGAAAAACAGACCAGTGAGTCGTGGTCGTGTTTTCTCGGATTTATGTGGGCGGTTGCGTGTTTTTTTTAGGTTGAAGCAGCATTTTAGCCTCCCTAATATGACGTGTTATTGCCACAAGAATCCGTTGTGAAAAAATATGGCGATATTTGTATAGTTAGCTCTTTCTCTTTCAGCAGAATCATGATTGCATTCATAACAGAGAAATTGGTTGGAGATTTATTAGGAATTATCTTTTGCCCGCGACTTCGCTCGCGTTCAGGGTGCGTTTCTACCAGACATGTTGCGAGGATGCGTAGCGACGGTTGTATGTGTTATTTAAGAACCAATAGAATCACTTCATTTCAGCGCAGCTCCTGTGGAAACGGTTTAGCGGCGCGAGGTTTTTCTACGTACAAAACAAGCGAGGGATGGTTGCGAGAGATTTGTGCAAGGGATGTGTGCGAGCGATGTGACGAAGGGATATGTGCTAGGGATGGATGCGAGCGAGAAACAGCTAGCATCTCATCTGAAAAGAGCCCGCTACACATACTCGCACCGCTCATCTGCGCACCGTTTCACAGCGTCGCTAAGCATTCTCGCACCGATCAGCGGCCTAGCATATCGCTGGTAGAAACGCTCACATCGTTTCACAGCTTCGTTACAAATCCTCGCACAAGCTCTGCTACCACGCACATATATGGTCGAAACGCACCCTAATACAGATTTATTTTTTAACCGTCTGCAAGGTCCCATCTATCACTGTACCCCAAATTTATCAAAGCGGTTTAGAGTTTTAGGCTTGAAAGCGTAGCAAACAAATAAACAAACAAGCTCACTTTTGCATTTTTTATATAATTTTATTAGTTAGGATGGGTATGTTCATCGTGGCTAAAAACAATAATATCATTGACCGTAACTAGCCTCGCTCTGCATCGTTTTGTCATACGCTTCGAACAGGCCCATCTCATCTTAACAGAGCTTGCTTGTTCTTTCTTAGTGCTGACCATAATAAAAGTATTCTCTCCGTACAGTATCATCTTTTTTCCACATCGTGTGTTCCCAAAAACTGCGTGTACTGAAAAAAAAATTTTTTGTAATTAAAATGCTGTATAGGTGGCAATTTAGAACCAATCGTTTACCATGTCAATTTATTATTGGTCTTAATGCAAAAGTAACCTTAGACACTGAGATTCTCTTTTTAAAAGAATAGGTAGAGGTCCACATTTTGCCAGTCCTACCCCTTAACTATGAAGTGCCATCATGATTTCGCTGTGAGAAAGAGATGGAGCTATATAGGACGAAAAGCAATATATCTTTTTCAAACGAATTTATGATGGCAATATTGATATTGCCATCATGAATATATCAGCCCCACTACTATGTCTTGAGATATAGTAGTGGGGCTGATATCAGAAGAGAAAATCTATTTCCAGCAAAATATTAAACTGATGTTTTTTTTTCGAAGGGTTAGATTAAGTTGTATCATGAATATATCAGCCCCACGACTATGTCTTGAGACATAGTAGTGGGGCTGATATCAGAAGAGAAAACCTATTTCCAGCACAATATTAAAGTATTTATATTTAAACATAATTCATTAAATTAAAATCTATCTATACTAATAATAAAGCTGAAGAGTTTGATCGTTTGTTTGAACGCGCTAATCTCTGGAACTACCAGTCCAATTTGGTAAATTATGTTTGTATATGATATTAAATACAAAAATAATTTATATATTTTATTTATATTTCTGGCCTATAGTATTGCTCATGAATGTTTATGAGGTATGCTATAGGTAGGCCAGTGCTTCCAAACATTATTCTGTCATGGCCCGGTAATTTACACACTGCCCCTTCGTGACCCACTCAATACTTTTAACCCCCCCCCCCCCCC